>VSMD01006486.1:0-283259 GCA_008750895.1 Mirza zaza
AGCTGGAACCCATACTACTAAGTGAAGTATCCCAAGAATGGAAAAACAAGCACCACATATATTCACCAGCAAACTGGTATTAACTGAGCAGCACCTAAGTGGACACATAGGTACTACAGTAATAGGGTATTGGGCAGGGGGGAGGGGGGAGGGGGGCGGGTATATACATATATAATGACTGAGATGTGCACCATCTGGGGGATGGTCATGCTGGAAACTCAGACTTGTGGGGGGAGGGGGGAAAGGGCATTTATTGAAACCTTAAAATCTGTACCCCCATAATACGCTGAAATAAAAAAAAAACAAAAAAAATCTTTGAGCTTTTGCACAAGGTCGCAGGGGTAAGGCAGGAACTGTTACTGGCAGTCACGGCGGGGACAGCCCTGCCCAAGGTTCAGTGCTTGCCCCTGGCTCTGGGATCTGCCCTGGGCTGTCCCTGGGAGGTCCATGCCTGGCCACAACTTTTCTGTTGCTTCTCCCCGCCCCACCCCCAACATACTGGCTCTTGATTTGGGGGTAGCCCTTGAGTCTCTGAGGAAGTACAGCCCCTGAAGTCTCAGTCCCCTATGGGATATGCCAGTGCGGACTCCACGGCTCCATCCCCTCAATGGTTTCTTTTAAGATTCCTGAAGAACAGGAAGAAGGCGCTGCTCCCAGTGCGAATGAGCGCAAGTCTGGAGATCAAATGGAACGGCACACAGCAGTGTCTTGAAACCTAGATTCTTAATACTCCTGAACAGTTCCACTCATTAAAAAAAAAAGAACACAAAACTTTAAAAACCCAAATGCATTTAAAAGATGATGTGTGTTTAAGCACATGTGGGCTTTCTTTTAAGAAGAGGAATACCACCAAATGCATTTCCTAAAAAACTTTGAAATGTTCAAGCTTCAAATGTAAAATGATTAGATTCAGGCTGTCATTTTTTGCAGAAATGCCATAGAAATGATGCCATGTCCTCAAATCATCGTTAGACGTTGACGTGCCTTCCTACTGATGATGTTGACCTTGGTCACCTGGCCCAGGCGGTATGCTGGGTCTCCTGGCATGAGTCCCTGCTCGCTTCTCTTTTGTAATTAATAAATATCTCAGAGGAGGCACTCTGAGCCTATGCTAATGTTATGTAATGATTCCTAAATGTTACGGATACAAAAATGGGCATGTCTTAGTGTAAAATTTAAATGGTTAGTTTTACTTACATCCTTTTCAGAAGGAAAGCTTTCAAGAAGAAATCTCTTTAAATGCCATTTTAAGAAAGAACTCTCGAGTTCAATCACGGATGAAGACTTAAGCAAGAGCAAGGACCACACTGGAAATGGCCAGGGGTCTATATGCAAGTAAGTGCCCAGCCCAGCAGGTCACCGCCAGCGCCAATCCCAATCAGAAGGCTTGGTCCAGGCGGCAGCTGGCCGCCATGCCAAGGATGTTCCTCATTAACACTGCATTTTGTGTAATTTCTATCCTGACTTCAAATAAAAGTTCTCCTGCAGTATCTCTTTCAAAACGATACTGTAAATATCAGTAAATGGATGGCTAATTTCACTACCAAGAAACACATTAAAAAGAAAAAGATTCCTATAAGCCTAAAACTATTCTAAAATAATAAAGTCTACTAATTAAAAAAATAAGTTATAATGACATGCTGTAGGAAAAAAAATCAACATAACCAGAAACTAGGAACAAACACACTCTAGAATCATCACTATGACCTAGCAGCACCAACCCAGCGATTCACTTATCTCCAAAAAATTAGTCCAAAACTGATGGAGGGAAAATAAAGGTCAACTTCGCAGAAAGCTCCTTTCAGGTGCTCTTGGTCATAGTATATAAATGAGAAGAGTGGCCTAGTTTAGCATGCTTAAATAAACACACTAAAGGCTAGGTGCGGTGGCTCACGCCTGTAATCTCAGTACTTGGCGAGACCGAGGCGGGAGGATTGTTTGAGCTCAGGAATCCAGACCAGCCTGAGCAACAGTAAGACCCCGTCTCTACTAAAAATAGTACAAATGAGCCGGGCATGGTGGCGCATGCGTCTAGTCCCAGCTACTCTGGAGGCTGAGGCAGGAAGGATCTCTTGAGCCCAGGAGTTTGAGGTTGCTGTGAGCTAGGCTGACGCCACGGCACTCTACCCAGGTGACAGAGTGTCTCGAAATAAATAAACAAACAAACAAACAAACACACACATTAAAGACATAGTTCCGTAAAAGCTTAAACATATATACAGCAAAACCCTAATAAAACCATAGTATATTTTTAAGCCCCCCAAATTTTCTTCCTATAAGGGAATGATGTACAGCCTTACGGAAACATAAAGAGCATTTAACGTGCAGTGTGTGCTGCAAAAGTTCATGCGTGAAACATTTCTCACGGACCTGAGCTGCAAACCGTGGTCTGCTTCCCTGGGTTTGGGTCCAGGCAGACGAGGTGGCTCATTTCCTGCGCCACTGCTCACAGGCCCTGTGCCCCTGAGCAAACACACTCACTCCCCTCCCACAGAAGGGTGTAAACACTTCGGGGTAAACAGTAACCATTTGTGTAATTAACCCACCATGGCCCAGCAAAGATTAGGGGAACTTGTCCATTAACCAACTGTTAGCAACCCGGGTAGCTGGTTCCGGACAGGAAGACCACAGTCACTGCAGTGGGCCGAACTGCGCTCCACCGGTAACCCCAGTACCTGTGAACACGACCTTGTTTGGAAACAGGGTCTCTGCAGATGCAGTCAAGTCAACATGAGGTCATGCTGGATTAGGGTGGGCCCTAAATCCAATGACTGTGTCTTTATAAGAGAAAAAGAGAGATCTGAAGACGCATGCAGAGGGGACATGTCAAGGTCTGTATAGAGACCGAGGCAGATGCTGGAGTGATGCTGCCACAAGCCAAGGAACCCCTGGAGCCACCAGGAGCTGGAGGAGACGGGAAGGATCCTCCTCAGGGCACCTGGAGGCAAACAACCCTGCCACACTTGCATCTTGGACTTCTGGCCTCCTGAACTATGAGAGAATACATTCTGGTATTTTACGCCACCCAGTTGGTGGAAATAATACAGTATGGTAATAATTTTTCTGGACCTGACTTTAATCCCTGCACTGGGGAAAGGCACAAAAAAGGTACCAGCAGTAGGGTTACCTGGTTCCTACTTTGTCTAGCTAAGTCGGCTCACTGAGGCTGGACGAGGACACGCTGTGGGGCAAGAGCAGAATTAAAATTTGAGCCTTTATCAGTGGCCCCACCACCCCTTACCCCCATCTCAGAGCTTCTATAGAAGGATTTGCGGGTCTCAGTGTACAGTTGAATCCACGGCTAAGATTTACTCAGCGAAAGGACACAAAGCTAAATCAGTAAATGGCTTTTTTAATTTAAAGATAAAAATATTGATCAATTTGACCACATTTTAAAAAAAATTCTGCCTGGAAAAGGTATCATAAACTAACTAAAAAGACTAATGACAAAGTGGAAAAATATTTGCAACTTTTCTCATAGAGCAAAGGGTAATTTTCTTAATAAAGAACTTCTATACACCAAGGAAAAAAAGGTCAGAAACCAAGTAGAAAGGCGAGCAAAAGACCGACTGTCATTTCACAAAAAAAGGTTCATAAAAATATGAAGATATTCTCATTCGTAATAAAGGAAATGCAAATGAACACTATAAGATATCAGTTTCTAAATAAGATTGGCCAAGATCAATGAGTGTGCTGACACCATCTGTGGACAGGGACATGGGGAAACAGGTGCTTACGGGTCTTGCTGAGGACGGAGTCGGAACAGCCTTCACCGCGAGTAGGATGCGTTGGTAAAAACCATGGGAAGGAACCTCTTCTACCCCTTTCTGTCTTGTTCAACCTGTATCAGCTGCATTGGCCTCCCGTGGGAAACCAGGTGCAGCTACCAGGCGTCACAAAGAGAGTCACAAAGGATGTGCTCACCTCCCTCAGCCCCAAATGGTAACACTTATGAACAATGTTGTACCAGGGAAGCTCCTTAGAGCAGGGGTCCTCAAACTTTTTTTTTTTTTTTTTGAGACAGAGTCTCACTTTGTTGCCCAGGCTAGAGTGAGTGCCGTGGCGTCAGCCTAGCTCACAGCAACCTCAAACTCCTGGGCTCAAGCAATCCTGCTGCCTCAGCCTCCCGAGTAGCTGGGACTACAGGCATGCGCCACCATGCCCGGCTAATTTTTTTTCTATATATATTAGTTGGCCAATTAATTTCTTTCTATTTATAGTAGAGATGGGGTCTCGCTCTTGCTCAGGCTGGTCTCGAACTCCTGAGCTCAAACGATCCGCCCACCTCGGCCTCCCAGAGAGCTTGGATTACAGGCGTGAGCCACCGCGCCCGGCCAGTCCTCAAACTTTTTAAACAGGGGGTCAGTTCACTGTCCCTCAGACCACTGGAGAGTGCGCACTGTGGGCCCAGGACAAGTTGGCTGCTAAGCAGGACAGGCAGCAGCAGCAAAAACACCCGGAGGGCCAGATAAATGTGCTAGGCGGCCCGCATGTGGGCCCTCGGGCTGTAGTTTGAGGACGCCTGCCTTAGAGACTCAGTACCCAGGTTGTACCAGGGGCTGGCCATGCAGGCCCTCTCTGCCTAGCACAGACCAAGACTCCAGGCTCCCAGAAGGAAAGCAGGTGCTCAGCACAAACATGCCGTGCTCTTATTGCTTAGGGAAGGGTGGGAACCCTCCCTAAACCCAAGTCCCCAACCTGGCAAGCAGGCCTGCCTTAGGAGAGCGGTCTCAGGCCCACACGTTAACTCTTTTCTGCACAGAGGCCGAATCCACCAAACCCCAAGGCCCAGGTTTCTCTCTTTACTCAACTACATTACAAAGACAGTAATTTGGGCAGAGATATTTTCAAAAGATAGTCAACATAAAGGGTTAAAAGTGAAAAGGGTTAAAACACAAATTTTAGATTGCTCCCAGCAACCTGGAAAATGAATTTAACTACCACGCTTGGGTCCCCAATGTGCCAGGTAACCAGGGAACCCACTTCAAGTCTTCTCTAACATCTAGAAGAAAATAATAAGTATGACTGAAGCAGATGAAATTAGTTAGGATATCTTCCTGGAGACGGCATATTTTAAGCCAAAAGTTCAAAGAAAGAAACGGACCGATGGGGAAACTACAGAACAGTGGTGTGAGCAGAGGTGAGATCAGGAAAGATGAACATAAGGAAACAATAAGGAAAAACCCCAACTTATGGTATCAAGGGCATTGAAAAATGTACATCTTAATCTCGAGTTGAGACATACACTCATCAGATCCATTAGATCAGATGGAGTTAGCAAACGATGGCCCTTGGGCAGAATCGGCTGCTGTCTGTCTGTGTAAATCAGGTTCAAGTGGAGCTCACCCCCAGTCCTTTTCCTACTTAGTATCTACAGCAGAGCTGGGGAGTCCTGACAGAGAGCCCCAAGGGCCACAAAGCCAAAAATATTTCCTATCCTGCCTTTTATAGAAAAATTATGCTGGCTTCTGTGCTAGATCACAGAAAAGACCTCACATGATATGGGGATAAAATAAGACCCAGAGTTTTTTCTTACTACGATATATTTTGAATTAGCTAATACATGCAGATGGTCAAAATGCACATGCGCTGAAAGGTCTCCCTCCTGCCTCACCCCACGCCCCTCCCAAGAAGTCTAATTCTTGGTTATTTCCTTCTAGACATGTTCTATATACACCTCCTTGCGCTTCGACACGCAATGTGTGATAAACTCTACCCACTGCTGGGGACCTTGCTTTGCTCACTGCGAGAATCATTCAGAGTCCATTCCTCATATAGAATTAAGCTTTTTCTTGTTGTTTGACAGATTCTACGCCTGTATTTATCACAATTTGACAAGTTCATTATCGACAGTGGCTTCCATCAATAGCGCTTTTACAAACAATGCCTCTGATGAATATCATGTGAGTACTGCCTTGCGGACATTTATAATATGTCCATGAGATAGAACCTAAGGAGTGCCGATTCTAGGTCACAGGGTAAGTGTCTCTTAAATTTTGATGTATTTTGTCAACCTGCCCTCCAGTGGCTTCTCAAGCAATGCTGGGCAGTGCAGGTGCCTGTTCCGCTGTGAGCCCCGCCAACAGAAAATGGGGTCAAGCTGTCGACCTCTGCTAACAAGACAAGTGACATGGTATCTGATACTTTTCATCTGCATTCCCCACGAAATGAGTGAGACTGAGCATCTTTCCAAACATTCTGTTTGAGAGCTATTTGTTATTTCGCTCCATGAAAACCATTCGGGCCAAGCATAGTGGCTCATGCCTGCAATCCCAGCACTTTGGAAGATCGAGGCAGAAGGATCACTTGAGGCCAGGAGTTCAACACCAGCCTGGGCAACATATCGAGACCCTGTCTCTGCAAAAAGTAAAAAATCAGCTGGGTGTGGTGGCACACACCTGTAGTCCCAGTTACTTGGAAAGCTGAGGGAGGAGGATCACTTGACCCCAGAAGTTTAAGGCTTGCAGTGAGCTATGATGGCACCACTGCACTGCGGCCCAGGAAACAAAGCAAGATCCTGTCTCAAAAATAAAGAAAGAAGACTGTTCATTTCTTTTGCCCATTTTTCTCATGGGCTGCTGTTGGTCATCTTCCTTAGTGTCTTATAGGAATTCTTCATATATTATAGGGATTAGCCCTTAGCATTCTGTGTTGCTGGTATTACTTTCTTGGTTTGACTTTGAGCCTCAAGGGAAAAGAGATGAACTACATACATTAAATGCTTAGCATTTACATACTGTGTTCCTACTGCATCCATTTTTATCTTTAATCTTCATAACAATCTGTGAGGTAATTCATTGCTGTCCTCACTTTATAGATGAAGAGACTGGAGGTTCACATATAATTTTAATCTAAGACACTGGTTTGTGCAAGCACCTATTTGGCCGATAAAATGTGCATTCATTTTCCCCCCACATTTAGCGACAACACCTTTCTTTATATGCCATCAATGCTCTTCCTCAATAACTCATTATAACCTTAAGAAAACCCCAGGACACAAAGGTAATCTGTCTTCCCCTAACTCACACATTCCCAAGAGCATGAAAGAAACAAACAGGAAGAAGGACAAGACCACAGCCTGTCCCCACAACTGGTGAATATTACCTTATATGGTAAAAGACTGTGACCTCATTTTCTAAAAAGGGACACTGCAGATGCGATTAAATTAAGAATCCCGAGATGAGACTGTTCTAGGGTATTGCCTCGGTGGCCCTAAACCCAATGACAAGTGTCCTCCTGAGAGACAGAAGAGAAGGCAAGACACAGGGAAGGCCACGTGAAGTCGGAGGCAGAGACTGGAATGACACAGCCACGAGCCACGAAACACCTGCAGCCACTGGGGCGCAGCGGGAAGAGAGGCGGGACAGCTTCCCCCGCAGAGCCTCCGACACCTGGATTTCCGACTTCCGACCTCCTCATCAATGAGAGAACACACTTCTGTTCTTTAAGCCACCCAGTTCGTGGAAATTGGTTGTGGCAGCCCTAGGAAACCATTGCAGGATAACGGTATCACGGCACTTTAAAAATCCTTCTATGTTAGAAACACAACCTGAAATATTTATGGGTGAAATGACGTGATGTCTGAGATCTGCTTTAAATTGCTCAAAAGAAAACACACAGTGAGGGGACGGTGAGAGAAGCTCGTGACGTGCTGACTGGCTGAGGGTGGGGAAGAGCACCCGGGAATACGCCGAGAGATTCTGTGCACTTTGGAGTAAGTTTGGCAATTTCCATATCAACAAGCTGAGTGTGTGTAAGTCAGGGTCTACCCAGGCAAGCGTCTGAACTAGACTGGTGACATCTGTCCCAATCTCTACACAATGCAATTAACTTTAGTATCCAATTTTGTTCACTGCCCTCTTCCAAACAATAACACTACACTGGAACCAAGTTCATCAAAGCTGCCAATGCACATGCTTGCTTATGGGGAGCAATCATCTGGCTGAGCGTCCCGAAATAAATCTTAAACTCATAACCTCATCTTCCTGTATGCTTGGCCAGATAAATTACAGCACAAGCTGAAAGGACATACCTGCATTTGGATAAAAATAAGGGAGGCTTTCTTCTACGCACTACACAAGTAGCATGTGAATAGAAATGCAAGTGACAGAATCAACATGTTTAAATTAGCATTTCCTAAAGGTGCCTGCTGCTGGAAGCAGATCCTCAGCCTGGGAATTCCCACACAGGGCAGCATCAGTGGTGGCCCGTGCAGGAGTGAGCTGCTGATAGAGACCCAATTAATATGACACAGGCTGAGGCCATGGACCGGATCATAGTCTGGGGAATCGCACTTCAAGCTACAAGAAAACACCTTTCAAACATTAACTTGCAGTTTTGAGGCAATAATTCCGGATGTGACTGTACCAGCTGGGAACCTTTGCAACTGCGCACCAGAATACAGCCACGTGCTTCGCTGCCAGCCCTGCCCCACCCTGCCACAAAGCACCAGACTGGACGAGACGCTTCTCTTCCTCCTTGGAAAGATGGTGAAGTTTCTTGATTCATTTATTTAGCAAAGGCTGGACGTGACTCTCATAATGCCTCCTCGGGGAACATTCTGCTCCAGCCTCACCTAAATTGCCCTGGAAAGAAATGAAATAAGAGAGGCGGCAGCCTTGAGTCAGCATCTTTCAGGAGAAACCTCGACAGAATCTAAATGAAAAACGAAATGAGACACAGGCGGGGCTCAGCAGACTGGGCAGCCAGGCTCCGCCAGCTCTCCAGGGTCTCGAGGTCACTCTGCGGGCGGAGGTGTCCTTTCATCTGACCACATTTTCAACGTCCTGTCAGACTCCTGACGCCTGCCCGCCTGGCCAGTGCGGGCTCTTGGTCCTTTCCGAGGAAACGATCTTCTGGCAGAGGAACCTTCTTGAAGCACTGAGCAAGTGAAACCTTCCCTAGAACACGGCTTCTGGTGTCAGCACTGTAGACATCTGGGTTGGCCACTCTCGGTTGAGGGAAGCTCTCCTGTGCACAGTAGGATCTTTAGCAGCATCCCTGGGCTCCATACACTAGGTGCCAGGACCACCCCCCACTCCACACTGTGACAACCCAAAATGGCTCCAGACATTGCCAAGTGTCCCTCCCATCAGGAGAATTAGAGCCCTAGAAGGCTCCTTACTAGAGAGCCATGCCCAAACTCTGGAACGTTTTGATACATCTGGGGTAAAGTGTAAATTCTTTATTCTTTTCATTCAGCCTGCTGGGCAAAAAATGGAAAAACAAAGAGACCCCAGGAAGAATGTGTGGATACACACGCATGCATGTTTAACCGGCCACACTCAGATGGCTTTCAGGAAGGCAAAATGAAATCATCTAGGAATAATTACAGCAGTGGCCCCATCAGAAAGGGGTGTGTGAAGTTTTAGTGTAACTGTGTGCAATTTCTAGGGACGCAGGATGGGTGGTACCATCACCTTCCTACAGTCCTTGGTCTCCCGAGAGCAGCAACCACCATTACAACAGCACTAATAATGACAGTGGTTTAGGGACATGTATGATAGTGCAGTTGTAAAACAGCACCCATTCATCCCCAACCACAGAACAGGCAGTGCTGTCTCCCACAGGGCCCAGGGAAAACAAAGAATTTTCCTTAGAGTAGACACACGGGGCCCCTAACATCGAACCCATCGAAGCCAGGTCCCCAAGTGCAGAGGGCGTCCTGTGCAGCACAGATGAAAACGACAACCACATCCTAGCAATCCGCTTCCTGATCACTCACCTCCCTCAGCCTTTCAGGAAGAAAACAGGGCCTGCTTTCAAATCCCTTCTCAGTTCACCTAAGGGATCTGGACAGCCAATCTAATTATTTTGGTTCCAATTTCCAGCTCTATCAGGAAGGCACTGATGCAAGCAATGGGAAGGTAAGTCCCTAACAGTGCTAAAAACAGAACTCCTAGACACCGTGCATGTGCGACCCCACAGCGGGGTGGCCTGAAGATCCTGTCACACCAGATGTAAGATCAGCACTCGTGATGACGCCTGGGGGGGAGGGGGCTGCCGTACACAGCAATGGAGAAAAACACGTGCGCACGTTTCGGCTCTGTTACAGCGTCTTGCATCACGCTGTTGTGGAGCTAGACTGTTGTAACAAGAGGCTCCAATTCTCTGCTGCAAAGGAATTTATCTGACAGCTCCCGCCCCCTTTCTGTGGTTTTACTTTCCATCTTTGGCACACAGGGTATTCCACACATTCACAAATATTTAGGGAAAAAAATAACAATAAAATTTGCCTGCAACCATAAGCAACATAATGCCTATTAGGTCTTTGCTTTAAGAAATTTTAAATTAAATAAGATCCAAATCCCCTTGGGCCTTGGGGCTTGCCAGGGAGCTTATTTTTTGTGAATGATTTCAATTTAACTCCTTGAATAACTTGTCTTACTACGTTGCTGACACATCTGTGCTACTTATTTCTATGGTTTTTGCAAATACGATAAAAACGATTTCCATTTACTTGAGGCATCATGGTTTCCTTTTTATTATCATTATTATTATCATCAATATTACCTGTTTGGCAAGCTGTCCAGGCTTTCTTAAGATGATAAATGCTGCAACAATTTGCAGTACCTTTAAAAGAAACAGCCAATTCGATTCCATTATGCCAGGAGTGTTCACTCTCCTTGCCAAAGCCACCCCTGCATCCTGCCGCAGGCGACCTATTTGTGCTGGAGCACAGGGGACACTTGTTTTCCTGTGGCGCCCAGTTCTACTCAGCGCCATCCACAGAGCTCTACTTCAGCTCCCAGCTCTGTGTTCCCTTCTGCCTGCTCCAGTTGGCGCAGCTGGATTTGCAATTTCAACGCCCAAGCATGTGTATGCGCCTGTGAACACGTTACTAATTGTGACACTCACAATTTATGCTTCAATATCAGTGACAGTGTGTGGGGGGCGGGGGGTTACTGTTAGCATTTTTAAAGAATTTCTTTCTTACCTTTTTTTTGAAACAGAGTCTTACTCTGTCGCCTGGATTGGAATGCAATGGCATCATAATAGCTTACTGCAACCTCAACTTCTTGGGCTCAAGCAATCCTCCTGCCTCAGTCTCCTGAGTAGCTGGGACTACAGGTGTGTGCCACCACACCTGGCTAACTTTTCCTATTTTTAGTAGAGATGGGGTCTTGCTCTTGCTCAGGCTGGTCTCAAACTACTGACATCAAGCGATTCTCCTGCCTCAGCCTCTCAGAGTGCTAGGATTACAGGTGTGAGCCACCACTCCTGGCCAGGATTTTTAAAGAATTTCCCCACAGCGCTTAACAAGAAGTGGAAGTTCCTTTGCAATTATTTAATTAAGTGTTTCTGTTTTGCCAGATAGTGCCAAGACTGGTTTGCAAAACAGGAACTTTGTAAATGCTTTCTAATCATCACGAGGGTTAAATAAACCTGAAAGTGAGAAGGACACATCCTTGCAGCCTAGCCACCTCGCCCCATTCCTTGTCACCCCTCCCATTAGTTGAGCCCACAGCGATGCCGGTGGACATGTATGATCCAGGGTCACGTGTACCCAAATTCAATCTGAGACCAAACTGCAAATGCAAATTGTTTCTCTCCTTTAACAATAAAGCTATTGGGCCGAGGCACAAAAGACCACTGCTGTGTCACCATTTTGACTCATGATGAACACTAACTCCCTATTCTTGTCCTTATATAAGTTAGGATGGCAAGAGGGAGGAGGAGTCCGAGAAGCCACGCGGAAGTCGGAAGCCTGGCCTTGGCCCTGCCCGGGGGTTGGTCCCATGTTCAGGGTGCATCTCCTCATTTATAAAGCTGGGTCTGCAGCTGTCCATGTCGTCTCTCGGAGCCATGCCGGCCTCGTGAATACAAAGCAGGGTTTTTCAGCCGCAGCACATGTGGGACTGGACAGCTCTTTGTAACGCGGGACGTCTGTGCCCTGTGGGATGCTAGGCAGCATCCCTGGCCTCTGCCCACCAGATGCCAAGAGTACCCGCCTCCACCGTGACTGCCAGACATTGTCAGATGCCCCAGGGCGTGGGCAGAGAGGATGCAAAATCGCCTCCTTTGGGAGCAGCTCTTTTCTCAAGGGATTAGTTCCCTCCTGGTTTCCGGGGGTCCACCAAAACACAGTCCCGGGTTAGCCTGGGTCTGCGACAAGCTCCCTGCGTCTCATGCCGGCACGCTGGAACGCACTGCACTCGCCCATCAGGACGACTGCTGAGCTATCTGCTCTGTCCACTGTGGGCAGCCGCTGTTCACATCTTACAGCAAAATGAAATAAAATTCACAATTCAGGGCCTCGGTCACACTGGCCACGAGTCAAGTGCTCACGAGCTGTGTGTGGCCGGCAGCCACTGCCCTGGACCAGGCAGATACGAACAGCTCCATCTCCACAGGTGTTCCCTTGGGGCTGTGGCTCATTCCAAGTCACCTAAGACGTTCCAGACTCTGGTAACAGCACCAACGCTTCTCTACACCCTCTCAAAAAAACTAACTGGTGGGCAAATTTAAATGAATCCCAGGCACAAACATTCTAGGCTTGAGAAAATAAAAATAACTTTTTTTTTAATAGAGTACTTTTCAAAGATTGAAAAAACTGCATTTTCTACAAACTGACCACTCAATCTTGGACAAGCTTATAATTTTAAAAACTATAATTTTAAGAAAAAACAAACAGGAAGTCCAGAGAGAAGGCATTCACCCCAAATTTACATGCATTTAATGAAAAAGTATAAACCTGGAAAATACTGAGATCAGCCTAAAATTATGGATTTGGGGAAAAGGAAGATGGTTGATGGAGACTCCAATTATCCAAGAAAGACATCTGGAGCCGTCTCAATGATCTGCTTCATCTTGTCATACAATTCCATCTCCTCTGATGGGTCCAAGTGTATACTCTGGAGATGTCTGGGTCTATCTGCAAACCTGTCCCCAGACGTCGTACCACCTACAACAGTCCTGCCACCTGCCCAAATAAACGCACAGAGGTGGCCTGAAGCCCAGATTCTGCAGAGCACGTGCACGTGCCCCTTGTCCACCCAGCCCACTTGCCCACCTGCTCAACGGCGGAACACCTCTGACCCAGCCCACCATCTTCCAGCGTGAGCATGTCCGACATGCTACATTCTAGAAAGAATGGACAAAAGATTAAAACACACTTAAAACTATAATTTACTCAAAATCCTTAACTGAAAAGAAGAAGAAGAAGAAAAAGAAACGCACGCTCTTGCTTAAAAATCCTTTGTATAAGGCCGGGCGTGGTGGCTCACGCCTGCAATCCTAGCACTCTGGGAGCCTGAGGCGGGTGGATTGCTCAAGGTCAGGAGTTGGAAACCAGCCTGAGCAAGAGTTGAGACCCCCGTCTCTACTATAAATAGAAATAAATTAATTGGCCAACTAATATATATAGAAAAAAAATTAGCTGGGTATGGTGGCACATGCCTGTAGTCCTAGCTACTTGGGAGGCTGAGGCAGGAGGATTGCTTGAGTCCAGGAGATTGAGGTTGCTGTGAGTTAGGCTGACGCCATGGCACTCACTCTAGCCTGGGCAACAAAGTGAGACTCTGTCTCAAAAAAATAAATAAATAAATAAATAGATCCTTTGTATATTACTTTGATAGCCAACAGTTCCTAGGATCATCTTAACCACTCAGTATTAATTTTCCTTATATTGATCTTTTGAAAGATTATCTACTTCCTCCTCCCTAGTAAGGGTAAAATACGTCCACACTGACAGTAGACTTTTTCTGGGATTGCTTAAAAAAAAAAGCACCAAACTCATAAATATTGATCTTCTAAAAGAATGACAGCTTAAGAGTTCCTACATAGTGTTATAGTATTTACGTAAATAAAGTCACACTTCATCGTTCCACCCAACTAAACACAGTACACAGCTAATCTGTTTTTAACTGCACAAAACATTTCTCTGATGGAAGTTAGTCAATCCTATAATAAGCGTATCTCAAAAAATGGCTTTGCATACATCCACACAAAAACTAGTCCTCGTATGTTCACAGTGGCGTTTTTCACAATAGTGAAAGGGTAGAAACCACCCAACCGTGCACCGACTGAGGAATGCACAGACAAAACGTGGTCAAGTCACACAACGTGGCCATGAGAAGCATGTGGTTATGAGAAGCAAAGAGGCACTGACACAGGCTGCAACATGCGTGAACCCTGAAAACGTGCTGCTCAGTGAAAGAATTAGGACATGGAAGACCCACACATTGTATGATGCATTTATATGAAATGTCCGGAGTCAGCAAATCTACAGACGTACAACGTCAACTGCTGATTGCTCAGGGCTAAGGCCAGGATGGAAGCGTGGGAATGACTGCCAGTGGGCACAGGACTTCTTTCTGGGGTATTAAAATTGTTCTAAGCTTAGATTGTTGCGATGGTTGCACAACTCTGAGAATATACTAAAAACCATTGAACTGTACACTTTCAGTGGGGGACTTTGATGGTACATGAATTATATCTCAATAAAGCTGTTTAGAAAATGGCTCAATGACTTCATGCTATCTGACACGATCAAGCGCAGGACAGTTGTGCTCTGGGGAAGAGAAGCGGTGAGAGTGGGGGGCATCACCTGTCCCCCATGACAGATAGAAGGAAGGGTCATGATTGGGGAACATTTTCAAACACGGTACACTTCTTTCTTACTGGTGAAAAAGGGCCATACAGGGGCATAAAGTCCCTTCCAGCAGAGGCTCTGGGAGGCAGCCCAGCAGCCAGAGCTGCCGGGATCAAACATGCATTGGGGAAAATCCGTGGTATGCTCTGACCTCCTGGCTGAACTTGCCAGACAATCTGAGCATTCATTCGTCAGTGACTCAAAATGCATCGACTTAACCACCATTTTCAAAATCGCTGCATGGCCGATGCAGCCCACTGCCTGGTGCACATGCCACATCCCTTCTCCCAAGTCGTGATGAATGTGGTGGGCTGCATTTCATAAGATGCTGGGCAGGGTGTGAGTCCCCTCTCCCCTGGCCCCCCACCTGGCTCACACAGGGGTTAGGCCACCCTCAGCCTCCAGAGATTAAACAGAGCCAAGCACCTGCTTTTGCTTCTGGGACCCCCAAGGCATCCTTGGGACGCTGAGTCCCCTGGCCATGCACACACGGCTGTCCAAGCACATACCCAGGGACTCTCCCCGTGAAGAGGTTCTCAAAGGGACCCCAGCGCGAGTGACCCTGCGGTCCCATGGCATTAGGACCAAACCAGAGAAGACCCATGGCAAGAAACGCTCCCTGACACAGTGAGGGATTCTGTGGCAAATGTGGTCGTGCCAGCCCTTGCCTGCCACTGTCCAGAATGTCTTTATTCACAGTTGAACAACTCGCCACAGCTGCAGAGTGTAGCGATTTCAAGAGCCATAAAGCCGTCTGTTCCCTGCTTGTGTGAATTTCATACAACATTAATATTCTATCTGCATTTGCTGACCAAGACAAATAGCTGCAGAGTGCAAAATGACAACGTTTCATGTAAATAAACCCTGTGAAAAGAAGCCGTATGAAAAGGTGACATTTGAAACTAAAATCTGGTGTTTCAGAGAAATGTAGATTTTGTAAACCAAACACTATGTGGTCACATAGGGGAAAAAATGTCTTAACGATGGATATAAAAAATATGAAAGGTCAGTAAATAACCTGCCCTTCATCACTGTCAAATGCAAAATATCTAATAGGAAGGTTTTTAAGAAAAACATGAAAGCACCCAATAATGTAATTAATTTAAAAAGAAACTATAAAATTAAGATGTGAATCATACTTAATCAGCAATGTAAAATAAAGATTAAATGCACCCTAGTGTGGCAGAAAATCCTCCCGCTGTGAGGATTTGCTTTACAAATAAAGATTTTACCTTAAGTTTACATGGGAAGTAAAGATAGCATTTAGTTAGCCTGAAATAACAGAAGGCAGATGTGCATTTTAAAGGACTCAAAACCGCCAACAGAGCGCTTTGAGATAATGTGCATTGCTAAAGGTAATGGAAATTCTGTAACCAGTTTTTAATTATTTCAACAAGCTCGCTTCAAGCTCCACACTGGCCCCCTATACATTTTCCATTCCCAACTAAAAATCAAATCACATCTTTGCTATGGCAACCTCTAGCAAACTAATATCCTGCTCTAACTGCACCTGCATCCAGAAGGCGTTTATTATCTGCTGAACAAATGAACAGATAATTCAATATCACTTCTGTTGCCCTACTTTGCACCAAATGTCAGCGAACTCCATCTTGATAATTCCATGTAAATAGAGTTATAAACTCATCCGAGTTGAAAGATCCCCTTGGTAAGCAAACAGCAGTTGCTTTGGGTTGAAGTACTGTGACAACATGCTGGAACAGACTCAGATCCAAATATAGAGCAGTGATTTTTGTAGACGATGTTTAAGTCACAGACACCACATTTCAGAATCATCATCAAGAATCCTTTCACATAAAGCTCCAACTTCATCATGCTGATTGCAAAGCGTCTCCAAAGTTTATATACACGGAGCGAAAGTTTATGCTTTTGCAGGAAAGTAAAGTTACAGAGAGTGGAAAAGAGGAAAGCCAATTCCGGGACAGAGTGAAGGCTGGTGGGGAACAGTCACACGTCTGTGTTACAGAGGGTCGCAGCTGAAAGGCAAGCTCCTGTGAGAGATCACAGAGGGAAGTGGGCTGGCATGCCGCTGGGATACTTCCGTGGCTGCTGTTGTAACTCTTCTATTCTTTCCTTTGAAAATTGCAGGCATTGGAAAGGCAGGTGGGATGTGTGTGTGCGTGCTGATCTCAGAAGAAGAGCAGCTCCTGACACAGCAGAGAGCTGTGGACAGGGCACAGAAGGACATTTACAAGGAAACCGCTGGTGTTTTATGTGTGGATACAATGTGATTTCACCACACACCACACACCACCTGGAATCACTTTCTATGTCTAAAGAGCAGCCATGAGCCAGACATAATGAACCCTACTTCAAAGTAATTTTTTGTAAGCAACCCAACTGCCTATCGATAGACGGCTGGATAAACAAACTATGGCCTATACAAACAAGGGATTATTATTCGGCCTTAAAAAGGAAAAAAATTCTGTCCCATGCTACAACACGGATAAACCTTGAGGTCATTACGCCAAGTGAAAGAAGCCAGTCACAAAAGGACAAGTCTGTAGCATTCCACTTCCATGAGGTGTCCAGAGTACTCAGATTCGCAGAGACAGAAAACAGAACAGTGGGTGCCAGAGGTTGAAGAGAGAAGGGGAGGGGGGAATTCCAGTTTACTGGGGACAGAATTTCAGCTGGGGAAGATGACAACGGTTCTGGAGACGGGTGGTGGAGATGGCTGCACAACAGCATGAATGTACCTAATGCCACCGGGCTGTATGACTGAACTGTGCAAGATGGTGAATTTTATGCATGTTTTATCACAACAAAAAAATAATAATTCTTTTTCTACCTGACTTAAGTAAAGGCCAACATCTTTCAGTTATAGTCTTTTCCTGGGGAACTATTTTCACATGGGAGGTTCCATTAAAAAATTACTAATTGTGCATATGGATGTCTTAACCCTTTGCACTCGCTTGCTTTTTTCTTGATTCCTTTATTCTACTCAGGATTTAATTTTTTAAATGCCCCAGATTTTACAAAGCGCAGCAGTAGAATAAAAAACTGGAGTTTCTTTTCATACAAACTTATTTGGATTTTTTTATATTTCAAATTATTGATACATTCAAAGAGCAATTTTAATCTCTATAATTTTTGCTAACCGTGTCGAGTCACGCTGGACATCCGAGTGCAAAGGGTTAAGATGGGAAATTTGGAGAATTCTATAATTATTCTAAATAATTAGATTCAGAATGACTAGCTAGGAAAAAGATCAAATTGTGCAGATTATTTTTCTTTTTAATAGACTATAAATGAAGTTAAATTTAATTGATTCCTGTGATATATGATCCCTTGCTAAAAATATATTTCTTAATACAAAGAAAAATACAACTTAGATGGGTACGGTCAGGTCTATATCTGTTATGGAGTGGAATGTGTATCCCCCAAGATCTGAAGCCCTAAGTCCCAAGGTGACTTTATTTGGATAGAGGGCCTTTAGAAAAGTAATTACAGTTAAATGAGCTCATAGGTGGGGCCCTAATCTGATAAGACTGGTGGCCTTGGAAGAGGAAGGGACAGAGAGCATGAGCGTCCTATGTGATTTCCCTCCCTCCCCGCTGGGCACAGAAGAAAGGCCGTGTGAGGACAGTGACAGGCAGCGTCTGCCCGCCAAGAAGACAGGCCTCACCAGAAAGTAATTTCCTGGCATCCTGATCTTGGACTTCCAGCCTCCAGAATTGTGAGGAAACAAATTTGTATTGTTTAAGCCACCCACCTATGCTGTTTTCTTACGGCAGCCTGGGCAGACTAATACAGCATCCTTATTGTTTTCCAAATGTACAGTCACATCCAGTTCAAGAGTCACTTTTAGGGGATCCGAAGGTGTACAGCTCCTTGCCGAGGGGCTTCATTATGAAAGTCACTGAACGGCTGCGAAAGGAGACGGAGGGCAGTGTTCCGTAAACTCAAAGCTCTTCACCATGTCCCACACCAGCCAGCCCTGTCGCCAGTGACGTCTGCGCCCAGCGCACCGTGTGGGGATGGAGGGTGCTGAGCACACCAAGTCGAACGCATGTGACAGGGGTGCTGGGACAAAGGGAGCTCCAACCTGTACCGCTTCCCGAGCAGCTGACCCCACCCCATGGGGGCTCCCCAAGGCAGCTCCTGGGGACAGCCCACCTCTAGGGAAGGCCACCAGGCAGAGCTACCTGCCTAAAGGCTTCTGCGGTTTGGCTTGTACCATTCTGAAATTGCCAGGGCTCCCGATGTCCCAGCTGGGGCAGGGGCATCCCTTAATTTGACTCATTTTCTTCCCGGCAAGCACAGCAGCTCTCAAAAGGACAGTGGCTCTGTTCCTTCTGCAGAGTGTCTTTTTTTTTGCTCCCCCATCAGTGAGGTCCGAGAAAGGAATGGAACCCATCAGACGAGCCACTGGGACCTCAGGCTGCAGTCTGCTGGGCTGAAGCCTCCCTCGGGTGCAGGCGGGCAAGAGCACAGCTGGGCAGCCACGGGGCCTCAGGGGAAGGAAACGGGACCAGGGCAGCGCACCCAAACCTGCGCCCAATGTTTACGTCAGCTCTACCTGTAACAGCCCACACGGGAAACCACCCCAACGCCCTTCAACAAGTGAAAGGATGAATGAACCCTGGTACATCTGTGCCACGGAATATTACGAAGTGATCAAAAGGAACAGCTATCAACACACGCAAGCCAGACAGAGCTCACACCCACGCCACGCCCGTGCAGCCCCGTTGGGGACACCTACACCACGGCCCATACAGCACCCACGCATGCCCTATAAGGTGTTATCCAAACACCCACAAAAAGGGCAAACCCAAACCTATCTCTGTAGACCCCACAACGCTCCAGAAGTAACGGATCTTTCGTACGAAATGGTCTGTAATGGATGCTCTTGATTCAATGAGCACGGGGCCCACTGTAACGTGGGTGAAATAAAATTAGCACCTCAAATGTGTATCGGAAAAAAGATTAGAAACTAAGTTTCAACTCAAAAGCACACACGTCTTCTTAACAGTCTCCATTTTTCTTTCTCAAAATTCTTATCTGACTTTCAGAAGCTACATAAGAAAGTTTGCTATGAAGTGCTAATAACAATACTCAGCATTTTCCTCTGGTAGCACAATCACCTATTACCAGAAATCTTGAGCAATCGCCGTTTCCGGTACACAAAGCCAATATGGTCTTCTTTATTTTTTAAGCACAGAAAGCATGAAGCAGTTGACAGTTTATTCATCATGCAATAAGAAATCCAATTCACAATCTCACTTACTCAGAGCCAAACGCAGGCAGATCCCTTCTTCTTTTGAGGGTTTATTTTCCGGCCTCTCTTCTGCCTTCAATTACCTGTTAATGAAAAACACCCCACATTAAGGCAAAAACGTCAAAGAACACATCCTGAGGCACATTCTCCACCGCTCCCCAGCAGGGCAGATGTTGAATTAGCGAGCAGCACTACGGAGCCAGCCGTATTAGCAATGCGTTAAATGACACACAACCGCCCCCGGAGAATTAAAGGCATAAGCCTCTGCTCACAGCACACGGTGACACGCTTCGTACCAGCCTGCTCACCACTCACCATTATCTCAGGACCGATCGTGATCACAACATAGCCAGGCAATTTCAGCAGCTGAAAAATCTATTCAACTCTAACGACAGACACAGTGTTCTCTACCATCCTAAAGCACACGAAATGAAAATACACGTATTGCTAGCGTCAACGCAACTCAGCAAATTTTCACCGACGCAACCATGTGTTGGGCCTTGTGGAAGACGGAAGTGCGGTGGAACTCGGCAAGGGGAGGGCAGGGGAGATCAGCTAGCACTCAAATGCATGAGAGAACCTGAGATGACAGAAATCTCGCGAGTCACACCGGGCGGCGAAACAGATGGTTGACCCAGAGATGGGGAGTTTACTCTACGTGGGGGCCCAGGTGGAGCTGGCTAAGGAAGGGGCTCTTGAATGGGGCAAGAGAGGCCGGGCTGTGGACACGACAGGTGCAAACGTCCTGTGGCAGGAATGAACAGGGTCTGAGGGAGGGAGGCCTAGGCAGGGCAGCAGAAGAAAGGGGCGGCAGGTCCCAGGTCCCAGAGGACTCTGCAGCCATGGAAAGGAGGCGGAACCTCCACACACCAAACCACACCCCCATCGACTCATTTCACTAAAAAAGAAAATCTGATCATCCTTCCACTTACAAAGCCTACAGGGGCTTCCCACCGCATCTGCAGCAGACCAGCAAGGCTTGTGCTCAGTGGAGACACAATGGCACATAGCAGAGAGGAGACGCACAGAAGCGCACAGAGCCTATGGCGCTTGGTGAGAGCAAGGGGAACCGAGGATGACGGGGTGGGGGACAGCCAAGGAGGGCTCCCAAGTGTGGGGAGAGGGCAGCAACTCAGGAAGTGGCGCCATGCTTTGGGATGCGGCAAGGCTACGGAGATGGCTGTGTGTGTGCCAACTCTGAAATGCCCACTCGACCTCACAGGGGAGTGTCAACCGGATGAACAGACAGGCGTGGGTCACATTTACGGAGGCATGCCCGGGTGGTCCTCGGGTACCCGTAGCTTTGAAGATGTAGGTGCCTACGTGGGAGCACCTACAGCAGGTCTCTCCGCCTCCCCACCCCTGACGCTGTTGACTGCACCATTCTCAGGGACGGGGGCTGTCCCTTGCACCCTATGATGTCGTGCAGCAACCCTGGGCTCTGCCCATTCAATGCTAGTAGCCCTTGCCTCTCCAGTTGTGACAACCAAAAACGTCCCCAGGAGGGCACAACCCCTGTTGGGAACCACCAGGCCAAAGCTGTAAACCGAGGACCAAACCCCGAGAGGAAGAGGAGCCGGCTCAGGAGAGAGAAGGCGTGTCTGCCAGGCAAGAGAAAATCCACAACGGTGCCATGTCACTCAAAAAGGACCTCGTGCTGACCACTGGAGCATGCCAAGATGGAGAGAGCTTGCGTCCTGGACCAGGACAAAGGCTGCCTGGAGAGACATGCCAGTGACAACAGTGACTGTGATCCCCCTGGCGACCCCAGCTTATGACGTAGCAGGGAGCGGAGGTGCAGAGGCTGCTCCTGGGCCAGGCAGGGCGTCCCCTGCGTGGGCTTCCTGCGGGCAGGCTCAGCTCTAGCTGACCTGAGTGCCTTGTAGGGAACCGCGGCAAAATGTGCGTCTGCTCTGCACGTTTTCATTGGGCGAAAATCATGTTTTTCTCTCTGTGGGGCCTTGTCTGAGTGGAGGAAACCTACAGGGGCTTCATGGAGGAGGTGGCACATGAGTTGGCCCGAGAACTCAGGTGAGAAAGAGAGACAGGGGCCATAATTTGAGCGAGCTGGCCTAAGAACTCAGGTGAGAAAGAGAGATAGGGGCCATAATTTGAGCGGTGTTAAGAGGCAATAGCAGGGGCAAGCCAGGGACACTGAGGTTTCTGATAACGGGGGGCGACGCTCTCACAGTGCTCGGGAAAGAGGCTACAGATGGCAGTGTACCAGACAGGTGAGTGGTGCCCTGTCCAGCTGAGGAAAGAAGGACCTGCCTGGGCAAGGTGGCCCACAGATGGCACAACCCCAAATACTGACGACCCGCTTGGGGGGGGGAAGCAGGGGCTCCCTGGCTGGGTCACACATTAACCCTTCATCTGCTCAACCCCGTGGGGGTGGGAGCCAACCCTGGTGGAGGGGACAGGCAGTCAGGATGCAGGGACCCACAGACAGGGAGCTCCTCACGTGACCAGTAGGGACCGATTTCACTCTTTTGGCCACTGTTTTAAGAACAGCTGCGGGAGTCATACCTGCCAGCTCCACAGCCACCCTGGCGACAAGTCAGCCCAGAGCCTTTCCTCTCGGAGGAGCTCCTGCACCGCCCCAGCCCCCACCCAGTCTGGGTCTTCAGGAATTGGGGTAAAGCAGTACCTCATGGAAGGACCACAGGAACTACACCTGCTGCCTCTCCCCTCTTGTATGTTTTCTCTAAGCTCACCAAGGGTGCGCACCCCTGGCAGGTGACACCTGGAACTTCTAATAGTGAGAAAATCCTGACTGACTCCCACGCACTGCCAGGCGCCTGAGCCTGTCCCCTGTCCATCCACAGGACTTCTCCAGCGTTACTGGGCGTCTACGTTACATCAGAA
Source organism: Mirza zaza (assembly GCA_008750895.1). Lineage (NCBI taxonomy): Eukaryota > Metazoa > Chordata > Mammalia > Primates > Cheirogaleidae > Mirza > Mirza zaza. The sequence goes on from VSMD01006486.1 coordinate 22,698, forward strand.
AGGAAAAGAGGAAAAGAAGGGGGGGAGGAGCAAGGAAGAGGAGGAAGAAGAAGGAGAAAGAGGGAAGAAGAAGGAAGAGAAAGGGGAAGGAGGAGGAAGGAGGAGGAAAGAGGAGGAGGAAGAGGAGGAAGGAAGAAGAGGAAGGAAGAGGAAGGAGGAGGAGAAAGGAAGAGAGAGGAGGAAAGAGGAGGAGGAGGAAGAAGGAAAAGGAAGAAGAGGAGGAGGAGGGGGGAGGAGGAGGAAAGAGGACGGAGGAGGAGGAGGCGGTGGCGGTAGCAGCAGTTAGAGGCACAGGCTCCATTCTGCTCCTAATAAATTATAAGAAACCCTCTCTGGACCAGAGTTTCCTCAGCTGTGAAACGAGAGTTTTAAATTATTTATAAGGTTTCATCCACATCAAAAAATGTGAGGGGCCATTTTCCCGTTGACTTCCTTTGTCAGCTCCAGGAGAAAACATTTATGAAGAACTTAACTAAGAACAGGGGGGGGGAGGAGGAGGAGGACGTGTGTGTGTCTGTCCCAGCCAGCAAACTGGGACGCATACAAGGAGTGCGATATTTTTGCCATAAAGAGTAACATTTCAACTCCAGAGAAATTCAAGTTGTGCCATAATAACAACAACGTGAAAAATCTAAAAAATGTTTTCGAAGCCACTAAGCATGAAAGAGAATCTGCGGCTTCCTCCTGATTGCTTTTTATTTTTCTTAGTGAGCCCTGAATGTACCCAGGCCAAGGGCCAGGTGCTAACTCACGTGGTACTGGCACAAGCGTCAGGGACGCTGCAGTGCCAGAGAATTCTGAACCACTCCATTAGCGATGGGGTTCAAGTTCTGTGTCATGAAACTCTTACTTCCTGTATTCCCAATATTGAACAGCATTTTTATATATTAAGAAGATTTATTCAACAACAGATTTTAAAATCCTTCAAACTGGTGGTTCTCAAACAGGTGATTCTGCTCTGCTCCAGGACACTGGGCAAAGTCTGGAGACATTTTCGGTTGTCTGGACTGGGGGAGGAGTGGCACTGGCATCTAGACGGTAGAGGGACGTGCTTAATGTCCTACAATGCACAGGAGTTGCCCTCCTAACAAAGATTTATTTGACCCAAATGTCAGTGTTGCCAAGGTAGAGAGCCCCTGCTCTACACTGTGCTAAAATTTCTGTAATTTTACACAGAAACCTTTTAGAATGGTTATCCACAAGAAACATCCCTTTGTGCATACGGATGGGTTTTATTATTGCCCCCCAAATATAAAGAGGAAGCTATAAAAGTACCTCACGAAACAGTAACATGTATTATAATGGAAGCAAGCATTAAAAACAACAACAACAAAAAAAAAAAACACCTAAAACGAACAACTAATGGCATGCTTTGGTAAGAAATGCTAATTCTAGGCTGCGGCACAGGCACAGTGGCTCCTGCCTGTAATCCCAGCACTTTGGGAGGTCAAGGCAGGAGGGAGGATCATTTGAGGCCAGGAGTTCAAGACCAGCCTGGGCCACACAGCGAGATGCTGTCTGTACAAAAAATAAGAAAAATTAGCCAGGTCCAGGAGTTCAAGGCTGCAGTGAGCTAGCAGGGCATTTTCAATGCATGCACGCATACATTCACTCATTCCATAAATGCCACAAATGTAATAAATCGTTGTCCAGGCACTCTGGTGACAATGACCTAGGTAGAAAATAGAACAAAACCAAACTGCAAAAGTTCTATATGCCTGCTCCAAAGCACATAAGCCTCATGTTCCATTTGAATTCCTGGGAATCAGTTTTCATTAAAGCTTAGTGCCTAGAATATAACATACAGCAGGCATGTAATAGGTGTATATATAAAACAAACACAGGGCAGCATTAAAACCAAAATAAGGTCACTAATGTTTCTTTAACTAACTTTGAAGAAAGACATACTAGTGCTATATGTACAGGGAAATAAATGTTCAGGGAAAACTGTTCATTTTCTTTTCAAGGATCAATGGAGAAACATATTTTCTTAGTCTACTCCCAACAGGTCATTTAATATCTATTTGTTCCCACAAAATATGAAATTTTATTATGCATGTAGGTTTTACAAGTTCTGTGTAAAATTATGAGCTATTCAAGTAAGGAGGGAAAACACACACCAACGATTTCCTCTTTAATGTCTGTGAGTCTTAAGAACAAATATTCTATACTTGCACCACTGACAAAATCAATACTTTGAAACAAAACACAAACCCATGGGAAACTTTAATAAGCTATCAGTCATATAATATTTATTTCTAAATATTTATTATTATTTAAATTACAATGATAGATTAAATTTTATTAAGTGGTTGAAACTAATCTTTAGTGAGAGAAAAAGAATCCCATTTAAAGATGATACATAAAAGTGTTAGGATAATATGATCTTGCAAATTCAGCAAACTGTCAATCAACAGCAATTCAAATCTCTTCCCACAGATACAACTCCAAATTTTATAAAGGTAATCATCACATAAACTAATCAGGCTTTTGTTTAGAGATGACACAGTATAGAGAATCCTAATTAATCTTTCCCTCATGTCCCAAACCACTGTCTCCACATTTTGTAATGAGCAGTAAGCTCAATTTTAAATGTAATTGTCAAGCACTTTATTTATTCACTGGAATTATGATAAAAGTTGCTCAACACCATATGGTCCTGGTATTCATGTTTCAGATCTTATCATTTGCAAAACACATCTGACTCCCTCCTCACCTGGAAAGGTCAATTGTGTTGCCTTCAGTTTCATTTAACAAAACAGCCAGCAAATCCCTTTTGGAAAGCAATTAAACATGGTAACAATTTCCCTCTGCCAGTCACCAAATTCAACTATTCACTGCCATAAGTACCTCAAAACCTAGGACACCAATCTCTACAGGAAGAAAAAAAGTATCAGCCAACTCAGGAACTGGGCATTCAAGCGTGCACACGTGTGCACACACACCTGCACACATATGCACACGTGTGCACACATACACACACACCTGCACACACACACATTGCCATTCCCAAACCAAACTGCCACTTCCATCACTGCCTCCATACTGAGGACATCAGGAAGAGGTGCTACTGGCACTTCCTGTGCACGAATGTCACAAGGCTTCTCTTTCACCCCGAAGAACACGTTCCTAGGCTCATCACAGCAGAGGGAATTAGAATGTGAAGAGACTTCATTTTGAAAACAGACGTCTAAAGGGAAGGACAACTCAACTAATCACGCACCCTGTTCAAGGTGGCACACAGGGCTTTCTCCCGTTCAATCCAGAGATGGCTCCTCTGGCCTTGGTGCCTGTGTCTTTGTCACAGTAAAGTCCCTTCACATTCTTCCCTACAACCTGGCTGGACTGTGGGAAAGTTCCCCAATTCTCCCTTCCTCGTTACCCCCCTTAACGAAACCACCACCACCACCCAACTCCTACCAACCCTGGAGTCTCACTGTACTAGAAGAAACGATCACACCCTTACATGGCGGAGACCCAAACTACTCAACTTTCTGATTCTTACCCCTTCAAGATGACTTTTGATGAGTGCCTTCAAGATGACTTTTAAGCCCCCTTTTCCAAAAGTGGAAACTGTTTAAGGGGGGGGGCTGATGGGGAGGGGGGAGCCATTGGGAATTCTGCTCTAGTTCACACTGAGGGGAGTCTCAGCCCCAAGCCTTCAGACCAGCGTCCTCAACTGAGGCATGACCGTGCTCCTACCAAGAGACGTTTCGGCAGTGCCAGGAGACATTTCAGGCTGCCACAGCTGGGGGCGGGAAATGCTCCTGGCACCCTCCAATGGCCGCTTCAGCAAGAACAAGGCAATGCTACAGGAAGCATGCACGTCACTCTGGGTGCCGAACTCAGAGGACCCAGTTGTGCAGGTGTCATCTGAGGATAAGAGGAGGCGGGATGGACCCAGGCAAGGGGTTTTCCATGCCAAACAGGCCCTGGCCAGTCAGCTCCATGAATACCTCTGTGATCTGTGTGCACCTAGTTCAGGAACACCACGTAGTCTGCCTGGACCTACCCCCATCTTTTTTCCGGGCTATTAGCAAGGTCTTCTAACTGGTTTCCTGTATCCCAGCTTCACTCCTTTGAGAGAACCCAGCTGTCCGACTCTTAACCCCCCTCTCTGCTTCAGTGGCCTCACCCTCTCTGCAAGCTCCCTCATCGGGCCCAGCCTGTCCTTGCACCTCCGGCTCCAGAATGAAAGTGAGATGCAAGGCAGGGAGCCTGGCCTCAGAGCCTTGTCTGGCTGTGACGCAGACAGACGCCACACCCTTATCTGGGATGCAGCTGGTCTGGCAATTACCAGCACGGATGCCAGGGCCAGAAGGGCTGTGCCAGAACCACCCTCCAGCCCTTGCCAGGCGCAGTATCCTTGGGATAGACGTCCTTGGAGGCTCCTGGTCCTCATCTGCACAAAAGAGATCACTAACTGAACCCCCAACAATGTCCGGGGTACATGCTACTATGCTACCATGAGCATAGAACCTCCCTGTTGCACAGGGGACACCATATACTGCCTACGGTTGCTCTGTCAGGGAACTCCGTCCGCGGTGATGGAACTGGCTTGCAGCCTTGTCAATTACCAGCTGTGTGGCTCCAGATGGGAACTTGTGAGCCTTGTTAAAATGGGATGAAGGACACCTAGGTTACGTGGCGGCTGGGAGGGACACAGCTCCTGGGTCATCAAAACTATCAACTGGAGGGCGGTATGATTGTCAGCTGTGATCAACAGAGAAGGGAGGTGCTGGAATGATGGCACAAAGTGGTTCCAAACCTTTCCTTCTTATCATTCGATAAACAAATTAGCCGTTCTTTCTGCAGTGATCTCCCTTAGACTCATTTCGTGGGAGACATTTAAGAATTATTTTCACTTCCAATACTCCATTTTCATTTCCTGCTTTTCAACAAATGTTACGAAGTATACTCAAGGCTATGAGGCCCAGTTTGCAATGGAGTTTAGAGGAAGCTGCTACACAACATTTGCAGCGACAGAAAAAGAATTTCCACTCCATTCAATGTATCTTTAAGTCCAAGAATTTATTTTCTTTTATTCCAGTAAAATTCAGTGATGTAGGAGCTCTGTTAATCATTATGAACTTTTCTGTTCTACACTGATTTTAAAGAACTTTATTATCTTTAACATTCAGACCTGAATGACCTCGAAAGTTTACTTAGGGTCTGAGCACCAGCTGCTTTTGATACGGTATTCACCATACTAAATTTAGAAATATACTCTGTCCCGAGGTATTACACTTCAACAGGAAGCGGCTAGATTAAAATAAGATGCCGCTAACACATCAGAATTCAAAAGCTACTGCGAGCCAACAACCTCCAAGAAGCCACAGTGTTCTCATTCACTGAAATACTTCTAATTCCCCACCTGGGAAAAGAGAAGAGAAAAACCTTGGTGTAGCTTCCAAAAGCACATACAAAATAGCAAAAATAAAATAATGAACTGGGTGAACCAGGGCACACAGAGAAGATCATGGCAGGGGAAATAGGACGGAGCCCAGAGGGGAAGGCGTCACCCAGAGTCTGCCATGGCATGCGACCTTCCATCAGTGGGAAGGAACCATGCATCTGATTCTGAGTTTCCCAGACATCTCCTCAAAGAAGGAAACATGATGAGATGTTGATTCGCAGCACATAAAAAATAAAGACACATGTATCAGAAACACAGCTTCTACAATTCCGAGACATGCACAAAATTTCTCCCCTGGGTCTCAAAAAGAGGAAGTAGTGGACTATGTACAACACTTCACCACACTCGGTAAACGTGGGGGACAGTTCACTGGCACACTGCTCAAAATACCCCTCAGTGCAGGATATTTTGAGCAGCCCGACACTAAAACACAGCTAAGTCGATCAAACTTATGAGTGGATAAACGATGCCACAGAAGTGTGCAGACCTCCCTGCAGCCTGGTGTACTCCAAGGAAACATTTTAGCAGCCTGGTGTACTCCAAGGAAACATTTTAGAAGCACTCCGAGTCCCCACTCCCACAGGGTTATAGAAACACTGCTGCATTATATTGTAAACACACTTTGGTGCCAATAAATATACTTCTACAGTACTATTTTTAACAGTTGCCTAGTAACCCATCATATGGCTAGATCCTGCCTCATTATCCGATTTTTCGCCACTGCGGTCAACTCCATGCTACTAGAAGTGATGCTGCAGCAAAACAGCAAGCAGCACTTCTTGAGTGTCAAAAAATTTCACAGGTCATCTACATAAAAGAAGAAAGCTACACTTTTATTAAAAGCTACACATAATGATTAACAGAGCTCCTACATCACTGAATTTTACTGGAATAAAAGAAATTAACTAACTTTTCAGAAAAAAATACCTAATGGTGGCAAGACTACATAATGCTGGTTAGTTCAGCAATGCCTTTAAAATAATCTGTGTTTCTTTTAGTCCCACTAGCAGCTACAGGTATTTGCAAAATAGTAGTACACATGCAACAACTGACTTTAAGTCCATAAACAATGCCATGTGTGTGTGTGTGTGTGTGTGTGTACAAATTTCCAGATTTCCTGGGAAATAATAAAACATACAGCATTAAATTTTTTTCACAAATCTGTGTGAGAATTTCAGGAAAAACTTAAGAGCTAATCAGGACATTTAAATCAGTCCAGCAACATATTCAGTGAAGCCCAAGGACCAGAGGCACGGCACTGCTGCTGCGTCCTAGTGTCCCGATCAGCCCACCAGGGATGCCCACGTATCAGGGCACACACAAGCCCCCGCGCTCCTTAGGTCTGAGTTGAACCCTGCTGCCTCAGAGACACCTTCCCTGAGCCCTCACAGGTCTGGCCATTCCCACTGTACCTCATCCAACATCCTGTCCCCTTGGATGTGAACCTAGTGACTTGTTTTTAGCTAACAGAGTGTGGCAAAGATTATGTTGACGTCTTTCTTGCTAGCAAATTCATTCTCTATTTCTGCTTGTTGGCTTGTGAATTTGAACAAAGCACGCTTCTGGGCTGGAGAGGCCCACATAGCCAGGAACAGAGGGTGGTCTCCAGTCCAGCAGCATGGGACTGGTGTCCTGCCACAGGATCCTGCCAGCAGGATCGGTGTCCTGCCACAACCGCATGAGTAAGCTGGGAAGCACCTTCTTCCCCAGCTGAGTCTTTGGATGAGACTGATCAGACAGTCTGACTGCAGCCTGGTGAGAGATCACCAGCTACGGCGGTGTTTCTGAATTCCTTGCCCACAAAAATGTTAATAAGTATGTATTGTTCTAAGCTGCCAAGTTTGCTACACAACAATAACTAGCACACACATGTCTCCATGGCTCCCCGTGCAGAAATAAATTCATTTAACTAATCTTTCTTTTGGAGAAAAGCAAAACATATTTACTCTCTTACAGTTCTGGAGTTTAGCAATCTAAAATCAGTTATTAATAAATAATTTTTACCTAAGAATTTATTTACTATCTTGCTTTTTTCCTAAACAGTAAGACCCATGGTGGCAGGTGTAGGTCTGTTTTGCCTCCCGCTGTACCTCAAGTGTGTGGCACACAAGGAGCAGCCCGTCAGCTTGTGTGCACTTGTCTGCAACGTCATCCACCAAGTTTAGTTACAAAACACAAATACTTAGTATTCTGCAAGTTTAAAGACTGGCTACTCTTAGAACTAAAAATCATCTTCTCTTTACTCTGCTGGGCAGTTAGCCTTGGTGACCCCAAAACAAATCATCTCTACCAGAGAACGCTGGTTTATCAGACTGGCGACTAATCCAAAGCCCTGTGGTACTAAGGTCTCTTAGTAGGACTGTATCTCGAGACGATGCCATTGGACCCCTGTCGTCTCAGGGTTATTAACAGTGCTCCTTTCTCTTTCAGAAGTGTTCCAATTTGGACAACAGATTACAAGACATTGTCGGTAGGACTGACATCTTGGTCAGCACCCGTGTTAAGACCACTGACATCCTGGTCAACAACCAAGGTGGTGTAGGCTCCAGAATGAGAAACTAGGAATGTTAAAGTCCCAGAGGACATAGGTTCCTACATAAAGAAGCCGGGAGTTTTTCAACCTGGTGGTCCTAACATGGCAAAGTAGGTGAAAACGGCCAAAGGTTAGAAGCATGAGAATCGTCAAAGGAAGCTTCCTACACCTGCTGTCTTGAAATGATACAGGCTATTTCCAAGAACAAATTATGCAAAACACTTTGTCCAGGCGCCACTTGCGGTCGGTGAATAATGCCACCCCCCCCCCAGTTGTCCATAATCCCCGCAAACCGTGAATACGTGAGGTTACGTGGCAAGGCACAGTGATGGCTGTAGATGGAATTCAGGTTGTTAATCAGCTGGCCTCAAAAAAAGAGAAATTATCCTGGATAACAGAACTGGTTCCAATGTATCAAGAGTCCCATGAATGAGGGATAGGGATGGAGCATGAGACCAGGGTGGTGGGGGACTCACTCAGCCACCACTGGAGGAAGAGGAGTCAATAGCTAAGGGACACCAGCAGCCTCTAGAACAGAAACAAACGATACACATTTGCCCCTCAGCCCTGTAGATGCCTCAGTTTTAGCCCAAGGACACCCATTTGGAACTCATGATCTCCAGAACTGTTAAGGAAGTAAATCTGTGTTGTCTAAGCAACTAGGTTTGTAGTAGCTGGTCACAGCAGGCATAGGAAACTAATGTTATACATCTTCTCTTACCACCGAGCTCCCACTCTACTCCCTTCATCCCACTCTACAGCACCGAACACCACTTTGCATTATGAACACCTTTTAACCACTCTTAGGATAGACTTCTGAGCTTTAAGGAGCTTATAATACAATGCACACGTAGTCTCTGATAGCACCTTCAATGAGAAGCTGCAAAACTGTCTTCCTTTACTGGAATGAATGAATGACATCTGTCGCTCAGGGCCAGAGGGGGATGAAGATGCATGAGCACCCCTCAATCCTCACTCAGTTCACCTTAGCTGGGCTCTGTGCTCCTTTTCCTTAGACTTTTGTTCCAGCTCCCCTCGGGGCACCTCACATTTCATACTGTGTCCTGCCGCAGTGTCCTCTTCCTCCCTCCCTAGACCGCCTGCTCTGAAAGCCTCCATCCTCACTCCTGATGCTGCGAACTTCAGTCTGGGCCTTGAAAATCAAAGTCAGTCTTCATACTAGTCAGGGCCTCGTGAGTAGAGAATGGAGAGCAACGCCTGGGGAAAGAACCGCACTCCATCCGGGAGCTTGAGTCCTGGAGCTGAACCACATGGGACTAGGACAGGAAAGTGCTGGCTTACCCTTCAGGCCCAAGCCCCGAGTCTCCACAGGGCCTTGGGCAACTCAGCACCTCACAATTCCTCTATGCTGGAAATCATTCATCCGCTCCTTTATTCTCTGTCCATCCAGGCCAATCTTTATGAGGTCATTAACCCACATAAACAGAAGAAGGGCCCAGCTCAGGCTAGAGTGCAGTGCAGTCACCGTAGCTCACAGCATCCTCAAACTCCTGGGCTCAAGCAATCCTCCTACCTCAGCCTCCCGTGAGGCTGGGACTACAGGCAGATGCCATGACTCCTAGCTAACTTTTTCTATTTTTAGTAGAGATGGGGTCTTGCTCTTGCTCCTCAGGCTGGTCTTGAACTCCTGAGCTCCAGAGATCCTCCTGCCCCAGCCTCCCAGAGTACTAGGATTACAGACGTGAGTCACCATGCGCCTGTCCACAGGTTTATTCATAATACCCAAAATATAGAAACAACCAAATATCCATCAACTGATGAATAAGTAAATAAAACGTGGTATATTTATAACACTGGAATATTATTCAACAATAAAATAGAGTGAAGTATCGATTCATGCTAACACATGGATGACTCTCGAAAACTAAATGAAACAGGCCAGACACTAAAGACCACATATTGTATGATCCCATTTGTAGGAAATGTCCAGAATACACATATCCATGGAGACACAAAATAGGTTAGTGGTTGCCAGGGGCTGGAGGTGACTGCTAATGGTTACAGGGATTCCTACTGGGGTAACAATAATGTTCTAAAATTGTCCCCTTGTCGATGGCTGTACAACTCTGTGAATTTACTAAAAATCACTGAATTGTACACTTACAAGAGGTGAAATTTGTGGTATGTAAATAAGACCGCAATAAAGCTGGTTTTATAAAAAGTTCTCTGAGATCCTTGTAGCAAAGACAGTATGTATGCACTTGTATATATATGTTAAATGCAATATATAGTTACACTGCCATTGTACAATAAAAATCTAGGGACTACTTCTAATTTTTAAAAGCATGAAAATGCTTCATTTGCTCTGGAATACAAGGAGATTTTAAATAAGTGAATTTCCTCTAATGTCAAAAGCATAATAGCATCACATAAGTTGGTAAGAGGCACAGACAATGGCTTTCTAATTCAAATTATACCCAAACAATAAACTTTATTGAATCATGTCATATTTGTACATAACATGATTTTCAGCTGGTTTGTGATGAAAACTGAAATGCATAAAATGTGTCTTGTTACAGTCACAACAGAATCTGGGGAAGATGAAACCCGCTAGAATATTAGCTTATTACAGGTTAAGAATTCTAATACCTGAAGCCTGGTTTCCTAAGTGGATTTATAATTCAATGTAAGTGGATTAAGAAATTCAATTTTCTATTTTTGCACATGAAAACAGCTTGAATAATGAAGGTAAATATATTATTTAAATATATTTTTTAAACTGCCAAGTTGTACAGCTTTTTCCAAACTGTGTTAGGACTACCACTGCTAAAAAGAAAATATACATAACTCATGCACTTTAATTTCAGCTAATTGCTGTAAATTCCTCTATCTTGGACTGAATCATCATTATACAAATTATACAGTCAGAAGTTTGTAGGTTTATTTTCCTGTTTTTCAAAAAAAAAAAAAAAAGGCGGCGGTCACATCGGTCATTTATGCTTAGCAACATTAATCGCACTGGGAGGATGGGGTCGATTAAACCAACAATTCACAGCTGACAGACCTCACCATGAGCTGGCATTTCTCAATGCAAGAGGGAACAGGAAGCCACACACAGAGCCAGCTTCAGAAGTCCCAGGCCCTGATCTCCTGCCCGTGATCAGCTGCCCCTCCTCGTCCCAGCGTATTAAACTCGACTCTAACATCTGGCCTGTTGACCCACCGTGTTAGTTTGCTACCGCAGCTGTAACAAACGACCTCAAGCTCAGCTGCCTTAAACAACACAGATTTATTCTTGTACAGTTCTGGACAGGAGGGGTCTACATGGGTCACAAGCTGTATCTGATCCCTTCTGGAGGATCCGGGGAGAATACATTTCCTTACGTTTTCCACTTCCTGGAGGCCACTCACATTCCTCCAGCCTCTGCATATGCCCTCACATCTCTGGGATTTTTGTTGTTGTTTTCTGAGACAGGGTCTTGCTCTGTTGCACAGGCTGGAGTGTGGTGGCATCATCATAGCTCACTTGCAGCCTCCAACTCCTGGGCCCATGTGATCCTCCCGCCTCAGCTTCCTGAATAGCTGGGACTACTGGCACATGCTACTATGCTCAGCTAATTTTTCTTATTTTTTGTAGAGATGGGGTCTAGCTATGCTGCCCAGGCTGATCTCAAACTTGGGGCCTCAAGTGAGCCCCCTGCCTTGGCTCCCAAAGTCTGGGATTACAGGAGAGAGCCACCACACTGGGCCTTCCTCTGGGATTCTGTTCCTCCTGCTTCCCTAGTCCACTTAGAAGCACCTCAGTGATTTTTTGGGGCCCAATCGGACAGTCCCTCCATCTCAAGACCCTTAAACCACATCTGCAAAGTCCCTCTTGCCATGTGAAAAGCACAATAGCGTCGTATAAATTGGTAAGAGGCACAGAGCATGGCTTTCTGACTCAAATTATACCCAAACAATAAACTTTATTGAATCAAGTCATATTTGTACATAATATGATTTTCAGCTGGTTTGTGATGCAAACTGAAATGTCTAAAACGTGTCTTGCTATAGTCACAACAGAATCAGGGAAAGATGAAACCCTCTAGAATATATGGGGTTACACATTCACAGGTTCCAGCAGTAGGGCAGAGACAAATTTTGGGGGCCATTGCTCCACCTACCATAGCTACCAAGGACCGTTTTGAGAAATGACAAAATAATCTGGCATCCATGAAACATGACACGAGGTCATGGCAACGGAAACCATGACTGTAGGTGGCAGCATTCTTCTCACCACTTTGACCTCCTTTTTTTGCTTTTGGTGAATTCGCACATTGCCTCCTGGTTTCGGATTTTGTGTGCACGAGGTCCAGGTCCCCCGCCTCGCCATTTGTAGGAAAGTGTGGGAGGACAGGCATGTATGGACCCCGCCTCGGACATGTAACAGCTGCGGACAGAGTGACGTGCAAGCCTGGCCAATGATTTTCCCAAGGTCATGCCGTGCCAGAGCTGGGACCTGAATTCCACACCACTTCCCGGAACTGCACCAAACGCCAGCCGTCTCCTCGATGTCTATGGGGCAGCTCAACCCACAAAAGCCCCAACCCACTTTCCCCCAAACACCTAAACCGGAAATGTATTGTTTTGAAGCCACGAGACAAACAACTACAAGACTTACAGTCCCTTGGCCGGGCGTGGTGGCTCTCGCCTATAATCCTAGCACTCTGGGAGGCGAGGCAGGAGGATCTCTCGAGGTCAGGAGTTCGTAACCAAGCCTGAGTAAGAGCGAGACCCTGTCTCTACTAAAAATAGAAAGGAATTAGCCGGACAACTAAAAAATGTGTAGAAAATTTAGCCGGGCACGGTGGCGCATACCTGTAGTCCCAGCTACTTGGGAAGCTGAGGCAGGAGGATCGCTTGAGCCCAGGAGTTTGAGGTTGCTGTGAGCTAGGCTGATGCCATGGCACTCTAGCCTGGGCAACAGAGAAAGACTCTGTCAAAAAAAAAAAAAAAAAAACGAAAACTTACAGCCTCAAAGGGAGGCCCACCCGAAGACCCTCCTCTGCCTTCACTGCCGCCTCACTGCTTGGGCTAACACCGGACACCTGGGCGCACTGGGCCGGGCTTTGTGCGACGTGGCCCTGCCCTCTCGGAAGCCCACCCGATCTGGACACCACACCTCTCGCCTCCTCCCTCTCCTAAGGGCTCCGCACCCACCCAAGTCCGGCGGGCACCACCCACATAGCTGTGTCCCGGCAGTGGGGTCCAGTCTCCCCCGCCTGCCTCTCCAGCCAGACTGGAGGTTCTCCAGGGAGACACTAGCTTGTTGCTCTCCCAGCCACAGAGCCAGCTGAGCGCCTGGCGTCACACGTGCATATGGAATGTCGCACCATGACTTCATTCGCCTTTTCCTAAATGTCGTATTTGAAGCTAAACACGGAGAAATATCCTGTATCTTTTGCACACATACTTTGGAACGCAAACGTTTCCAAAATGACGATGACAGGCCAACACAATTCTTCCCCATGTTTCCAGGGATTATAGCTGCCCAACAGCCCCCTCTGGCTTTGCCCATCACTGCTCGTATCCGGAAGCCGCGGGGAGCCAGGTGGCATAAGCAATTTATACGTGCAAAAGAACATTTTGTTGAAATAAGCTGCACTAAAAATTGGGACATTGTGAAACCACATTTGGAAAATACAAAATCTACTCCACTTTGGAGCCTTGAGCAAAAAAACAAAAGAGGCCCTTTGATGTTAACATCAGCGTCACCGCCATCACCCAAACTGCAGGGGCGACTAGCACGCTACAAAGACCATGACTGGACGCTGGATCCTGGCCAGGCAGGAGCATTTCCCCCAGCCTGCCTCAACAAGCCTCGCCATAAGCGATTTCCACCTGTGCAGTCTCGGTCAGTGCAGCTTCCAGGACCCCTGGGCAGAGGCTGGACATGCATTTTATAACCGAATCCCGGGAGGCATCCGCATTGCATGCTCCGTGTATGCAGCAGAATCATCTACACTTGTGCGTGTGCACACGCTGTGTGTATGTATGTGTCTATACATACATAACATTTCCAATAAAAAAATCCATAAATGAGGCTCCAAGACACCCTCCCATGAGTTTCTCAACCTTGGCACTTTTAACACCTGGGGCTAAATCACTCTTGGAGGTGGGGCTGTCCTGTGCACTGCAGGGTGCTGACCAGCAGAGTATCCAGGCCCCCACCCATAAATGTCAGGGCACCCCCGCCTTCCTCGGGTACACTGCCAGATGGCCCCTGGGGGATACAACCGCCCCTGGCTGAGAACCACTGCTCTAAACAACTAGAAGTTCTGAAGTCTGAGAACAGCCTGGGATTATTTAAAGTACATGCAGCCCTTGCAACTAGAACAATCTACTCTCCTGGATTATTATGAATTACAGAGCTATCTTTCTGGAGAGGTCTTAAAAATGCAATAAATTCTGCATTACATTTTTTTTTGTCCTATATTCCATTAAAATGACCAAAATGTAAAGCTCTTATAAAGGAAATCTGTAGAAGTCATTTTTCCATGTATACACACACACACACAGAGTCAGTATTTTACCAAGATGATTTGAAAGAATCTCACAAAAATCGAAACTGTTTTCTTTCATTAGCTTTACACGGAAGCCCACAATCAGTGAGAAAACTCCGGAGATGGTCCCGCATTAACCCACATTCCATCTTTTCCTCAGCTGACCGAGATTTCTGTAGGTTACATAAATAATACTTTTGAATGACTGTTTATTTTCATTCGGCTTGGGGACAAAAAATAAAATGGATTGCTGGAAATAGAGTCTACATTGAAGCTCTTATTTTATCCTTTTAATTACGACTCCAAGAAGGATTTCCATGCTTCTGTCGTCTGCCTCCTTCTCCCTACCCCTGTGATCACCCCCAATGCTGGTAGAAACTCTTGCTGCAGAACCACGAAGACTATTTCTGGGATCCCAGGACCAATCTCCTTTTTAAAACGGCTAAACTGCGTAGTGTGGTGGTGGCTCATGCCTGTAATCCCAGCACTTTGGGAGACTGAGCTGAGAGGATGGATCACTTGAGGCCAGGAGTTCGAGACCAGCCTGAGCAAGAGCGAGACCCCATCTCTGCAAAAAATAGAAAAATCAGCCAGGCATGGTGGCGCACGCCCATAGTCCCAGCTACTCGGGAGGCTAAGGCAGGAAGTTCACTTGAGCCCAGGAGTTTGCAGTGAGCTATGATTGTGCCACTGTACTCCAGCCTGAAACCCTGTCTCAAAAATAAACAAACAAACAAATAAATAAATGAACAAACAAACAGCTAAGATCAGAGCCAGGGGGCTCTCAGAAACCAGACCAGCACTGCAGGGCAGATATAAGTGAGTGACGCTGCCGCACACCGTGCAATCTTCCCTGCATCCTCGGAGGGTTTGGCCGGGGTCCCCTCCCTCCCTAGCTTCTCCCCCAGGCTGGAGGCTGAACGTCAGGAAAGCAGTCCTTCACGCTGCTGTCAGGATCCTAGCAGAGGGGCAGCAACGAGAGCAAGCTCGATTGCTGTATCAAATGGGGCCGGGGCCTGACGCTGGCCAAGGGCTGCAGTCTGCAGCTGCGGTCACTGAGGCATAACAGATGGACGCCACCTCCTGGCAGCGGAACCTGTCGCCCGGCTGGGGAGAGACAGGATGGGGTCCAGGCAGCAACAGGCAAAGACAACAGAGAAAGGATGGAAAGTCACAGAGCACTTTCTTTGGAAGTTGTTTATGCTGAGAGATTTAAGTCAAGGGACAGCTGATACTTTGCAGCATGAGAGGAGGCATACTGTCTGTATCGTGTACTGTTTCTATGAGTGATGATGCTTAGCACTTAATTTTTCACCATACTTTTTGTTCCTCAGTTTGCATGTGTATAAATCAAGATTAGCATGGCTGGTTGCTGATAATTCCTGAGTTGCACACGGCACGAACGTAGATATCACGTAATCACGAAAGATCTCAGTTGTACCTCTTCTTACCATGTTATTAGAGAAACACTTCTAATTCCAAGAGTGCTCAAAATCCTACAACCCAAGCTGACTAAATCTTAAAGCATTTGACACTGAAACACGATGCATCCATGTGTTAGATATCAACTTCCAGGAGACAAATGGGGTGTCCTGAGTAAATATTTGATAAAATTAAGTATATTTCACTGGTAGTTGTCATGATTTCTGATCAATCCTCAAAATAATTGGTCCCCATGTACAAACACCCTGAGTTACAATTCCACATACTAAGACCACCATGATGAAAACTCCCTGGATGGCCTCAGCCAACTTTCACAATTTTCCTGCCTCGGTAATAATCGGCATCTTGGTCACAAAAGCCTACTTAAGGTGGTGACATTCTTGTTGCCATATTCATAAGAATTATCAATAGATAGTTAAAGGGGGGATTTAAAGGCACCAAGTAGATGCAAAAAGGAACACAGAAAAGATAAAAATCAATGAAAATGAAGAAAAGCTGGGGGACTCCTCTAAAATACAGGAGATTAAAGAGACATAAAACGAAATGCCACACACAATCCATGATTATGACATGGGCCAAACAACTGGAGCAATTCAAATAGGACAGAATATTAAATAATGCTATCATGGGTTTAATTTTTGAGGGGTGGACAACCCCAAGAATTTAATTATGGTGGTTTTGTAGGAGAAGGTCCTACACAGAAAGGAAGGGAGAAGGGAAAAGAATTTCAGTAGTGGGAGAGAAAATGAATTTGACAAACTGTCAATAATTGATGAATCCATTCTTCAAGCTTTTCTGAGGGTTTGAAATTTTTCAAAATATAAAGCTGAGGGAGATGTCCGGCACAGTGGCGAAAGCCTGTAGTCCCAGCACTTTGGGAGGCCAAGGCAGGAGGATCACTTGAGCCCAGGTGTTCGAGACCAGCCTGAGCAACACAGCAAGACCCAACCCCATCTCAAGGAAAAAAAAAAGTTGGGGGAAAAAGAATTGCATGAACACTGGATTTAACTTTCTGCTCCTTCATACCAGGTCCACTTAGCTACTAATTCCTTCAACAAAATACCTAGTTACATGAGTCTTAATATTGAAATAAATATTGAATAAAATATTCCAATAAATAAATGTTCACGGTCATTCTAAAAAGCCTCACTCATTTTGCTCTGTCTCGCTGTCTAGGTAACAGCACGTTTTCACACCTCTCTCTATAGTCTCCCGGACAGGAGCTTGCAGACTCAGGCAGGCCTGGTGTTATTCGGGTGACCTGCAGTGCGCCAGAGAGAAAAGGGAGCCAGAATTTCTAGTGGAGCCTGCTTTCTGGATGCCACGCCCTCCACATGCCACAGCTTCACATGTGCCTTGGGGTAGGTAGTCGTGGTGCATTTCTGCTGCTCCTGACTGTCCAAATACCCAATCATCAGTAGCAGTTTGGAATGTTTTTAAATAATCCAGGGTAGCATTTACACACATTTCTTGGCATGCTGGGTGAGGGTATCTATCGGAATAAAATGCCCCAACTCCTTGCAAAAACTCTCCCTGCCAGGATGTACGTGCAGCCAGGGGTGGGATGGGGGTAGGTTTGTGATTGTTGTTTGTTTTTTTTAAAGAACAGCGGATTATCCTTTTAACGAGTTTAAATACTTATGACATCTGTACACAATTTTCCATATTTAGCTACTCAAGGTTGGCAACCTGCTCCGTAGGGTAGATGATAAACCTTTACCTCTGTTTCCTGGAGGCAAATGTACGAGTATGCACAATTTTAATCTTCTTAAGAAAAGCACAACTTCCTCAAGAGAAACCCAAATTAATACCTTGAAGTTTTACAAGACCCGTAAACTCAACATAGGACTTTCTCGTTAAACGCTGCAAAAAACACACCTGGCGGACCCGCTACCTTCACGTGGGCGGGCGCACATGCCAAGCCTCTGAATTATTGCAAAGGCAATTTTAAGTCTCTCGTCAACGCACATTCTGGGTGAAGGCTTCCATCTGGGGCACGAACAGTGACTCTCACTCGGGCTTTGCGTTCTTACATCTTCCTCTTCACGTCTTCACCCTCGCAGGTCACCTGCACTGATTAAATGCCCACATTTTCCGGACTGTATTTTCTTTGCCGCGCTTCATCTTCACGAAGCTGGATCCTCCCCCCACGCCTGGTTAAGGCAGACGCCACCCCAAGACCCTTCCTGCACACACCATCACACCAAAAGCTGTTCCCTGGCTGCGTGACAGGGTGACAGCACGCCCCTACCATTTTGGGAACTAGAATTTTTGGTTTGTGTGTGAATCTTCTATTTCTCTATCACCTGTCTCAACACTTGGCACGTAAAGGCTGCAGACAAGTTCAATCAAATAGGTTTAAAAGCGAAAGTTAACACAGAGTCCCTGCCGCGGCACAAACGATCTTCTCAGTACCACTGAGACACCAACCAGGGCAGCTGTCCCAGGGTGGGCGGTCACCTGCACACCCCAGGATGAGGACACCACGCACTCTGCCTCCCCTTGCTCCTGGCCTCCCAGGCCTGCCCCCAGCCCCTGGTGGGCTCGCAGGTCCACTCACTATGAGAGCCAACAAGAAAGCAGCAGCAGAAAGAGGAGGAAGCCAAGTCTCTTAGAATCGGGAAAAGACACATCTGATCTCAGAGTCACCTGGCATTCCTGCTGCCTTGAAAAGTGAGATTCCATAGGGCTTAAACACGGCCAAGATAAGGACACCCCTCAACGGACTCACAGACGACACATTCACACATGCACCCAGAAAGCCACAAAATCGAGGCCAGGTTTGCATGGAGGGACCACTTGGATCCCAGTCTCGGGTCCCCACGGCCGTGGGGCAGGCCGGCTGTGCGTGTCAAGCGGCTCTCTCCCTGTTCGCCAAGCAGGTGACGAAGGCACGTGGGAACTGCAGGGCACATACGAGCCACGGCCGGGCTGGCGCTGCGCTCCCCTGTGAGGCGGGCACCCTGGGACCGAGTGGCTGTGCTTTCCCAGGGCTGGTAGGTGACCACTTCTCAGGGCACCACAACTGCTGGGGCAACACCACTCATCACAATTCGGGGGTCTTCTGGGCAACAAAATAGTCCTGGAGAATCGCACTGTGGTCCAAGCGCAGGCTGAGACGGTCCGGCACAGCGGATGTTTATTTGGTTCTGACTGCGCCGTGCCACCCCCTTCCTACAGTGTCCCCGTTTCTTCTGGGGGATTCTCTGTTCTGTCCCTCCTTGCTACTGAGGACGGAGGAGAATTTACCACGGAGCTACAGAAGTTCTGCCCACTCTTGCTCCAGTCTCTTCCAAGGTGACCAGAGGGGTCAAAGCAGAGTGCTCGAGAGCTCATACGATGATGGAAATTTACAAAAGAAAGACATATTCACCACAGTCATGAGGTGAGACCCCTTCTCCTTCAACTCTGGCTCCCCCCCACTCTGAAGAAAATGACGGGGGAGTGAGCTATGGAGACATTCCGTTCTGGTTTAGCGGGATGTGTCTACGTGGCCTAAGAGTATTCCCCGAGACCCCGTGCTACTGCCAGCTGCAGCGGTGTAGCAATGGCTTCCAGGAACACTGCATTTGAAAATAAACTACCCAGGGTCAGGACAAGAGTGAGCAGGGCCAGACAGCATGTCACGGTATGAACGGCAGAGGCGGAGCAGGAGAGGTGAGGCTGGGAGGAATCACAGCCAAGGGGCTGATGGAAAATTCTCACACAGCATCATGGCATTCATCAGTGTTCACCATGTATCAACTGAAAATTACAGGCGAGCTCCCCAAACTGAGCAAGCCAAAAGTCCACATGCCGTTACCAGGAACAGGGTGTGAACCCTACATAAGAATAGCAATGACGAATCTGGTCACCCCACTACATGAAGCCCTGGATATCTTTCTACTTCCTCTTTTTTTTCTTTTCCTCCAAGAAAACTTTGCACCGATCTTTCTACTTTCTCTACTGAAAATGCTATTGCAAAACCACTGACATGGTGACCTAAAAATACACAGCTTCACACACACACAAAAGGGAAAAAAGATACAGAAGTGTACCATGCAATCAGTTCACAAACTCCTTCCCAGACTATGTTTGTCATAGCTGCCAACTTTTTAAAATTTGTGACTGGCTGCTTTGGGCCCCTCAAATCCTAGAGAGGGCAGTTCCTAGTGGAAATACAGCCAATGAGGGGCAACCGAATCCTTGGACAGCCTGTCCTCCGGCCCAGCCTAGAGATGGGCACGTGAACCCCAGTTCAACCAGCTAGCTACTGGGCGCGTGTGCACACACTCACACGCACACACCTTGAACCCTGAGGTAACAACACCAGGACAGAGATGCGTTTGCTTGCCATGGTGTCCCAGCCACGCTGTGCCTGCCGCAGCGAAAGGCACTGTGTTCCCTGCTTCCTGCTTCTCAGCTCTGCAAAGCCCCTTGACTCCTGCTGCACCCCAAGCCTGGCTCCCTGTGCCCCCCATCCACTCCCAAGGGTTCTAACCATTCCAGTGAACCCTGTCAGCCTAAGTTAGCCAGAAACCATTTCTGCTGTTCAACACGGAGAAGGCTGACAGGCACTGGCTGGGTCTACACGGGGATGCGATGTCTCCTCGCAGACCAGTACGTCCAAGACACAGCAAAGGAAACAAAACCAAGCTGTAAGATACACTCACCCCCACTTATAATTCATGTAAAACCACTGGAAAAATACACAAAATACTACTGACAGCGGTTACTCTGGAAGAGGGATTAACAGGGAGAAAGAGGCTTTTACTTCTTACACTCACCCTTCAGTACTGTTTCAATTTTTAAATTTTAACTAAATAAACAGTATGCATAATAAAAATAAATACATGCAAACCCAAAAGGAGGGTCACGCCCAGAGAATAAGCGCTTGCCCATGAAAAACACTTCATCATTGGAATCTTTTTTCCCCTCCTTCTATGGCAATGCCTATGACAATAGCCGTGCTCGGGCCGGTCTCCACCTGCGGGCTAAATCCAGTCTAACCATGCAGTGTTTCCATGAGCAAGGCAGAAAGCCCTTCCTCTCCCTGCACAAACAGACATCAACTGGCCAAACCTAGCCCTGGTGGCGTGAAGCCCAACATACTGGCTTTTCCCACATCGGGTGCCTAACGCTGAATGAATGAAACATGAGTGAACACACGGATTGCACCATCATGGCTTAGTGATCGTTTGTTTCTACAGTGTTAAATTAGCACAATTATAGTTAAATTCTACCCAACAATACTCGCGTGTTTTTGTTTGGTTGTGCGTTTACATTGTTTGAGTCTCAGGCTCTGTCCTTCCCCTGCTGAGCGAAGTTCTCTTTAATTGTTCACTACTTAATGCCTCATACAAAAATACATTCTGACTTTGTTTTCAACTGGAAAGGAGAGGCTGAGTTAGAAACTGGGGGTAATCAATGCTGCCTCCTTACTTGATTATGGTGAGAGAAAAAGCATTTTTATGCCCTGTAAAAGACAATAAAAGAGGCATCCACAAACAATATAGGATGTTGGACCAACTAACAGTAATATTCCCTGGGGTTGTCACTGAATGTGAGGGTTTTCCAAAGAAGACCCAAAGCATTAGTGAACACATAAGCATCTTATTTAAAAACATGGGAAAATATAATCCTGACCAAACCACCAAATTTAGACTTGTTTGTGACGAAAGACAGCCTTTTGTCAACTGTTAATATGAAACATTTTGCTATTCCTAAGTCAGCGCATATTTGAAGGAAAGACCAACAATTGCCTTTGGCGTCACTTCCCTCAATGACTTTCTTAGCTTGTGCTAACAAGCCCAAAGTTTTCATTCTAACCTCCTTTGTAAAATGGTTTACTTTACAAAAAGTAGAACAGGGGCGGGGAGACTTCATCCCCAAAGCCAGAGGTTGGCCTTTCCCGTTCAGTTTCTGGCCTGCCTTGACCCTCACCAGCTGACTTGGCCTCCCCGGCACAAAAACAAATTCCAGCACGGTGGAGGGCATCGGAAAGGCCACGGCCTGTCTTGCTCTGCCCACGTCCTGTGTAACGACCGGGCTCCTGCGGGCCTCGTCCCTATGTAGCAGCTGCGCCCACGCCTGCTTCTTTGCCCTGGCAACCCACCTAGCACGCCAGACCCTCCAGGACCCTGGCTGGCACACAGTAAGAGCCAAAAAGTGTCACCTCTGACACTGGGACAGTGACAGTGATGACAACTAGTTATTATGGTCTATGTCCACAGTGTGGAAAGGGCCCATGACTTTATCTTAAATGATCCCATTTCTTGCGCCAAATTCTCCCTGCACTATGTAACTACCACCTGCTGTGTTCTCACAGGTTACCCTGCACATGTTCTGGATAGTCTCTGCAGGTTCCATTCTGCCTGCAACTTGATGTCTCCTAAGACCCTACCCAGAGCCAACCAGGAGCCCACTGGCCAGCCCACTGGTTCCACATCTCAGTCTGCAGTCTAAGAAGATGACCTGCAATTGATGGGGTATGCATGCCCACGATGTGACAGTGAAGGGGGTGGGGTGCGAAGACGGAATAACCCAGTCTTCACCTGTTTTACTGAGCGACTATTATGTGCCAGGTGCACAGCTACAAAGACGAAGATGACACGGCCCCGGCCATGGCACCAAGGACAGTTTGGTGAGGAGACAGATACGTCAAAACACTATCACAAAACAACATAGAAGTGCTGTAACAAAATACCGTCAGCATATTATCAAACACTGGTGCGTGGCACAAAGCCACCTGGGCGGGAGACAGGGACTTCCTGGAGAAAATGATACCTGAGCCAAGTCTTTAAAAAAAGCAAAAGCCACGAGGAGAAAGGGGGAGTAGGAACCATCACAGAACACGCCACATTTATAACTGAGACTAATCTTTACCAAGTGCCCACACACCAAGATTTCACCTACGTGATCTCACTGAACTCATGTAACAGTCATATAAGCAGATATTGCCAACTCTATTCTGCTGACTTGGAAAGAGGTTTCCTGACAAGGGGCCACAGGTCTTCAACGGTGGTGCCACAATCCACTGTCATCTGAGTCACTCCCAGACCAGTGCCATTTCTGTCATACCTACAACTTCCATGGAACAGCAACATGCAGATGAAGGGCTCTGTACATTTAAACATGTATGCAGTGTGCCTAGGTGTTCGTCACCCCCAAATGTGATTCATCCTTTTCTCATCTTGGCCACCGAAAGGTCCACAAAAGGAACAGAAATCAAGATTGTCATCCCTTCTTCTAAGCATCTCCCACCACATTAACCCTAACCCGCCACTTCTGGATCCTCCCGTTCTCTGCACACTGTGTTCCCAGCACCTTTTGCGCGCAAGGACAACGAAGCCCTCCGTGTGCTCCACCGCCATGAGGCCTCATCTCGTGCCAAGAGGCACACGCGCTGCGGCACACGGCAACCTTTCCCCCGCCACCTTTCCCTACCGAAGGCCAAGCGTGTAGACGTTGGGCTCACAAAGGAGAAGGAAACACCCTCTGGGCTGTGGACACGTCACACCCTCCCAAGGAAGAAAGTACAAAAACAAACGTCACCCAGGAAACTGAGATAGAAGGCAGAGCTGGAACTTCCCAGCCACCCTTCGCTACAAGAGAAGCTTCGAGCCAGAGACGGGGGAGCAGTCTCACAAGCCAGGAAGTATGGGGCTAATCAGGTCGCAAACAAGCCACCGGATAGCTGAAGTATGCACTGTCTTAAGTGTGAGCAGAGGAGGGAGCTGGGCACGTCCTGATAGCTCAACGGATCCGTGTGAGTTTCCTTAGTTTCAGGACAGTGGACGTAAAAATTTTCGTTTGACTAAATTTATCTTTGGTGAACTGACATTCACAGGTGGCGCCTTTGGAGACATCCCTGTCACTATTAGATGGGTCCCGGCGCGAAGGGTGGGCGAGCGAGCGAGCACAGGGCCACTGGGACCCCAGGGAAATCTGACCTGCGTTCTTTGTTGTCAAGCCACTTAAAGCAGGCTGCAATGACTGAAACGGAGCGGCGTGGTCACTGCTAAGACCTGGGACTTTGAAGAAGGGGTGGCGGCAAAGCTCGGACAGATTAAATCTAATCTCCAGTCCCCATAATCACTGTTTTTAAATTATTAACCGAACGTCCTGACATCAAACACAGCGCAGATGTCCACTTCTCGGAGTGAGCACTTCTTGGACTCCGAGCTGGCGTCCCCGCCAGGCACCCACACTAATGACCCTGACTCAGACGCACTCTGGCCACCTCAAAAGGTCTCACCTTAGGTCTGGTCACAGTCATGGAGAATCACGTTATTTCCTAAGCCCTTGACTCTGAAATTCTTTTAGAGGCCACCTTCCCACCAGGCCATCTCCTTCTCCCTCGAGTGGCCTCAAAACCCAGATCAGGCTCTCACCAAGGACCACCACCTCGCCGCAGGACTTCCTGCCTTCCCACCCCCTGCGTCCCCAGGGACCTCAGGCCTAGGGCTGCCTGTCCCATGTGGTAGCTATGTAAACTTGCATTAACTAAAAGTAATTATACACCAAGGCCCACAGCAGCAGTATTCACAACAGCCAAAAGGTGAAAGCAACTCACCATCCCTGGACAGAGGACTGGATAAAGAAATGCGGTCCATCCACAACTCACCTTTGCAAAGGAAGGAAATGCTCACCATGCTGAACCTTGAGGACGATGTGCTACGTGAAGGAAACCAATGACAAAAGGACAAACACTGTATGATCCTACTTATGTGAGGTCTCTGGAGTAGTCAAAACCATAGAGACAGAAAAATAGTGGAAGCCAGGGGCTGGACGCAGCGGAAAACAGGGAGTTGTTGTTTAATGGGGACAGCTCTGTTTGGGATGATAAAAAAGTTCTGGAGAAGGATGGTGGTGATGGCTGCACAATGTCACAAATGTATTTAATGTCACTGAACTAACTGTACACTTAAAAATGGTGAAGACAGCAAATTTTGTTACAAATTGGCAAGGGGGAACCTACCTAATTCTTCGACCCCAACAAGGATGCCACGACATGGTCACCCTAACACACACACACACACACACACACACACACACACACTACTCAAGACCATAAGCGCCTCGCAGGGAAGGAGCCCTGCAGACCCCCGCCCCACCCCCAGCTCTGCGCTCTGCTCAGAGTAAGCGCTCAGTGGATACCGGCTGCAGCCACCAAGTTCCCAGTGACTGCACAGGAATTAGTGCACTGACCTTACGGTAATTGTGTTGAGACTGGACAAAAAGGATTGGCGACTTACAACCTCAAAACCTTTCTAGGAATATTCAAAATAAGAGGTGGTCTTCAGTAAACAGACATTGCACTTCAGTTTCTTGTCCTGCCACTGGAAGAGAAATTAAAGCCACTGCCCTGATCCAGTAGAGGAAAACAACTTTCCTCTATCACAAAAATTCAATTAGCAGTCTTTGACCTCCAGGTCACTTCACTCTGTGGCCCCGTTCCCTTTCTGGTGAGGTGACAGGCACGAAGTAGGAAGGAGGCGGCCCATGTTGGGAGTGACACGTGTCCCGGCCTTGTCAGAATTAGCTCTGCTTCCTCATCACTAAGTCAGACAGGCTCCTGGTGGACACTCAGATCCCATGGAAATTATTTCGTAATCATTACCTGCGCACAACAAATAGAAGTTACGTAACTTTGCAGTGCATTGCCAATAAGACACTAATACTACATGATAAAAGTGCCCAGTTCACTCACAATTCAATAGCTTTACATAACGGCCCCATAATAATTACTGCAATACAGTAGCTCGTAAGGTACTTTAAAAAACATAAAGGATGGGTACTCAGTTATCACAGGACAGAGAGTGCCTGCGACTGCTCACTTCCAGTGGCACAGGTCATTAAAAGCACAACTCAACTGTGTGCTTTCAGTAAGACAATCCATGCGCTAAAGCCCACATTAGCTGGTTTAGGTCGACGGATTTCAAATCAGAATGCTGTAATACAGCTGTTCCCAACATTTTTGGCACCAGGGACTGGTTTCATGGAAGACAATTTTTCCAGAGACAGGGGTTGTGGTTAGGTGGGGGGATGTTTCGGGATGATTCAAGCGCATTACATTTATTGTGCAGTCAAACCTCTCTGCTAAGGACAATCCATATTTGCAGCCGCTCCCCAGTGCTAGCATCACCGCCTCAGCTCCACTTCAGATCATCAGGCATTAGATTCTCATAAGGACCGCAACCTAGATCCCTCACACGTGCGGTTTATGGTAGGGTTTGTGCTCCTGTGTGAATCTAATGCCACCACTGACCTGACAGGAGGCGGAGCTTATATGGTGACGTGAGTGATGGGGAGCGGCTATAAATACAGATGAAGCTTCGCTCGCCCACCACTCACCACCTGCTGTGCAGTGCAGTTCCTAACAGGCCCCAGACCCATACCAGTCCACAGCCCAGGGGTTGGGGACCACAGGTATAAAGCATGAATCTGATGTAAAGGGTGAATCATTCGAAAATGCCTGGGGAATACATGATGTGACCTCAAACATTCATCTCCCTCCCCCTTGCCCCACAGTTTCACCAGTCCTTGCCACCAATGTGCAATGGGCTAGTGCAGCGTGCGGCTGGTGCCCTGCCAACGTGCGGTCCCTCACGAAGCTCCCTGCCTGCTGCAGTACATGAGACACGTTAACATTTTTAAAACCGGGAGATGCGCAGGATCCCAGACAAATTAAACTCTCTGGAGGTGGGAATCAGAAAATCTGTAAAGTTCCCAGGAGTCCAGAAGGGCAGCCCGGTGGAACGTGCTTTGCAAAGCCACAGGGGACGGAGAGTGCAGAACAGTCAGGATCCGAGCACTGAAGTCTCAGCAGGGCAAAGATGGGCACGGAGCTGGAGCACACAGAGTGGGTGACTCTGTGAGTGCCCAAAGGTTTTTGACCTTGGCCTTCACAACACCCTTGTTCAGTCCCTGCCACTGTGATGCCCAAATTTAGAACAGCAGGTACAGCTGTGGCAGTTGTGGCAGGAGACACGAGGGGAGGAAAAAGGGTTTTAGGTGAGCTGAGCCCAAAGGATACCCCAGGGGAGAAGTTCTGGGACAGCAGGCGACAAGGCTCCAGCACCCAGCAGAGTGACCGGCATCCTAGGAGCTGACACATCACCCCCAGAGGGCCGGGCAGGCCTGAAGGACATCAACACCTGCTATAGACATCTAGGAAGGGCAGCTGAGCAGGGGACAGTGGAGCCTGCGGGCAGAGGCACGGCCTCGCCAGGACCCCAAGTTCCGCTTACTCGGAGAACCCTGCACGCACCCCTGCCGAGGACGACCCGCCACTAACGTAGGGCTGTACACGCAGCACAGATAAAACACTTCTGCAGTGACGTCCTCACATGTGAAACGTGGTCCATTTGGGGGGGACTATTTCTAATTGAACACATCTAAAAAGATAATGGGGGAGGGAAGAATTAATATCAATACATAAAACGTGCCATTTTAAAATATATGTATTTTAGGAAAAGAAAATCCAGAAACATCTTCCTCCTATTACATTTCAATATTTCACACTGTGTTGACTTCAACACAGATGAATGAACATTTGTGACAGAAAAATAATTCCTTCAATTTGAGAGGCCAAGGGGATTTTCTCACCTTATGTTGAAAGAAAAACGTAAATATTTTTGAGGAAGTAAAAAAGAAAGGAGAAACAAACAGTACTTTTTAAAATAAGCACCTTTTTATAGTTTTAAGGCCACGGATAATTTAAGAACATAAAAATGTGTGATGTGGTCTGTTCATTAAAGTGTAAGCGCTAGTATAAATTGAATTTTAAACTATCATTTACCCAATGATTTCAAATGTAATAACTAAATTTGCTTTAATTGCTTTTAAATGGTGCTGGCAAAATTTGAGAAAACTTTTCATTGCTGCCGATTTACTGGAAGCAGACAGACTAGAATACAGAAGAAAAAAAATCAAATCATCCTAATAGAACAAAGTTTCCTGGACTTGGTGTCCTCCACAACGTCAATCAGACCCAGAAGCTACTGACTTTAAACAAAAGCAAAGGAGACAGAAGAGAGGAAAGACCCCGCCCCCCCTCGTGACAGTAAACTAACACTTGGCTTATAAATGCTCGTTCACTTTGGAAGACGTCCACAGTAAAAAGGAAACTTCTGTTTGGCTTTAAAATCACCTTTGTAAGTCTTCTCAAACTGGAGGAATGCATAAATGCTTTCCTCACATTCAGAAGGTTTTCTGTTCTTTTGCAGGTTTTATTTATGCCTCCATGCCACATGTTCCTAGACATTAACCCATTGCTCTGTGTTTTGAGAAGGGGCAGCATGCGGAATGGAGGTTTTCTAAAAGTTTCACCCTGAATCTCACAACCCCCTACACAGTTACTCGGAAAAAAGGCATCTGGTTACCGAAGGCAGCTCAGCCCTTGAAACCAAAGTCTCTGTCTGGCCGTGCCGTGGACAGCGTGGCACACGCCTGGAGGCAGCCCAGACCAATGTCCTGCACCCTCCACCCGCTGTGGTCTGACAGCATCAGGTGTGATGTCTGGGACACCTCCCTGGACAAGCCCGGAACCCAGTACTCCAGGCAAACCCGAAGATAAGGCCATCGCCCCCTAGGTGACTGACTACCGTTGACTGCTGGACCCAAGACATTGTGACAACTGAAATGATCAGAGTGACAGAGAGCCACAGAGTAAACATCTGACTTTTCAGGCTACGCAGTCTCCACTGCCACGACCTGACTCTGCCCTTGTCATGCCAAAGTGGCCACAGAGGACACAGAAACAAACGGGCATGGCTGTGTCCCGATAAAATGAGAGTTGCAGCTATGAGCCACAGAAGTACTTCTTTAGGACACAGAGCGTTACTAAAATCCGACCGTGGTCATGTCCTTGGTGATTTAACTGTAACAACCTAAATCACCGAAACTTGAAATCATTTTCCAAGAAATACACACAAATCAACAACAACAAATATCAGAAGACTTTTCCACTGAGTATTTTCAGCGCTGTTTTCCGAGGAACAGCCAACCACAAACGGGACTGAACGCGGTCTCGTGGGTGCTGCAGTGTGCAGCCAATGTCCCCTTGCAGGGCTTCCCTCCCCCACACGTGTCAGGAGCCGCCTTCACCCAAAGTCACGCCCTACTGAACGGGTCATGTGGGGACTTAGAAGGCCTGGCCCCCTGGACTGGAGTCAGGCCCAGCGCGGCCCCAGAGCACCCCGGGGTGGGCTGGGGCTCCGTGACCCCATCACAGCCCGGCTCTTCCTGATCCCCAAAGCCACAGCTGCTCTGCCCCAGGAAGCCCCTGCACACCGACCTCTCGGCCTGCTTCCCAGGAACCCCCTGGCCACAGCGGGCTGTCCTTCTGGGCCCAGAGCGGGAGCCAGAGATGGGGGAAGAGGGCAGGACGGGCAGGTGCCACTCTGGGTCTTCCCTCTCCGTCCAACAGCAGTCAGAGACACTTCCCTCCCTCAGGATGCCGGCGCCTTGCAGTTTATGCTGCGTTGAGCGCTTCAACTCCTCACTCTTCAAATGAGATTTGAAGAAATGAGAAGAAATGAAGAAATGAGATTTCATGTGTTCCTT
This sequence comes from Mirza zaza, assembly GCA_008750895.1. Taxonomy (NCBI): domain Eukaryota; kingdom Metazoa; phylum Chordata; class Mammalia; order Primates; family Cheirogaleidae; genus Mirza; species Mirza zaza. The sequence continues at coordinate 52,141 of VSMD01006486.1, forward strand.
AGATCTCCCTCCATTATGACAATTCCTGGGAAACAACACGGAGCCAAAAATGATTTTATGTAAAATCAAAAAAAATCTGCTTTTGCACCACTTATTTAGTGGTCTACCCACGCAGTAGACTATGGCTCGGCCTTCAGAAGGAAGGAAATGCTGACACAGGCCACAGTGTGGACGAAGCTTGAGGGCACCACGCTCAGGGAGGGAGGCCGGACACAGAGGGCCAACACCGCAGGAGCCCGTTTGTATGGGAGCCTTAGAGACGTCACATCCACAGGCACAGAAAGTGGGACGATGGGTGCCAGCGGCTGGGGGAGGGGCGCTGGGGCTAGGGTGTCAAGGGGACAGAGTTTCGGTTTGGGATAACACAAACCTTCCAGGGTTACGAATGGCTGTGATGGTTGCAAAACAGTGTGAATATGGATCAGAGCATCTCGGTGCCTGTCCATAAATAAAGCTTTACTGGATCACAACCACCCCCATTCATTCCCATACTGTCAGTCACTATGACACCCAGATGCCATAGGGCTCAAAAAAACAAACATATTTATCATCTGGCCCTTGACACAAAAGCTTTGCTGACCCCTGACAAAACTAAAACAAAATATCCCAAAACTTTTTAAATGCACGTTTAGGGTCAGTAATAAATACAGCCTACAGAATCAGGGTGAATTTTTTTTTTTTTTTTAGACAGAGTCTCACTCAGTTGCCAGGGGTACAGTGCCATGGTGTCAGCCTAGCTCACAGCAACCTCCAACTCCTGGGCTCAAGCGATCCTCCTGCCTCAGCCTCCTGAGTAGCTGGGACTACTACAGGCATGTGTCATCATGCCCAGCTAATCTTTACTATGTTTTTAGTTGTCCAGCTAATTTCTTCCTATTTATAGTAGGGACGAGGTCTTGCTCTTGCTCAGGCTGGTCTCGAATTTCTGACCTCAAGTGATCCTCCTGCCTCGGCCTCCCAGAGTCTAAGATTACAGAAGCGAGCCGCTGTGCCCCGGCCAGATTGTGGTAAATTGCTTCCAAAAAAAAAAAAAAAAGTCACACTACAATTACTGCAACAGAGAGCTGAATAATAATTGCACTCTGTACGGCAAACGTCTACTAGCCTTTTTGCTAAATAATCTGTCTCGAACACCATTAAAAACAAACTCCTGTGACGAGAGTGGAGATGGCGGCTTGTCCCTGGGTGCTGTGCTGCTGTAGCGAAGGCCATTCTTCAAACATAGCCCCTCTGCACTTGCCAGCCCGGGAAAGGGAAGCGTGGGGCTGGAGATGGACAGGACCCTCTACCTTTGCATCCCCTCCCCCACTCCTGGCCCTGGTCAACCCCCAGCAACCTCCATACCGCAGCTTCCTAAAGGGTCCGTCAGATGGCAGGGCGGCCCCCCAGAACACAGGGCTCTCTACCTTCCACATCTGCCTCCCTGAGTCTATCAACCCCAAGAGGGCAGAAAGCATCACTCCAAGCCTTACTAACTCTGAGAGCATGGGCTTACACAGACGAGGCCACCAGTAAGCACCTACTGAATATATAACCAATGCATTCAACGAACCAGGGCATGGCTAGAGCAAGCCAGGAACCCCACGGAAATAGAGCATAATTTCCTTCCAGAACCTGCCCAGCAACAAACCCAGCATCGCCTTCAAGCTGGAGACACATCAGGAAACAAGGAAACACTGCTCTGGGAAACACAGCGCTCCAAGCACAGGGGATACTGAGAACACAGCTGTATCGCCCACGGGACACGGGACACGGCCAGCCACCGCCTGCTTCATGCAGCCACGAGCAAAGAATGGGTTTTATGTGTTTTAAGTGGTTGGGGGGATCAGAGAGGAATCATCTTTCACCAGACGTGAAAATTCTAAGAAATTCCCATTTCGGCGGCCGTGACAGGAGCGGGACACACGCGCCAGTTGACATACCGTGTGGGCGGTGAGCAGCGGAGAGCAGCAGCAGGCCTAGCCCGCAACACCTAAAACACAAACCCTCTGGCCCTCTGAAGAACATGCCCTCCGGTATTCCCGGAATCCCATGAAACCCCCGTGGGATACCCTGTCCTGGAAGAGACCGTGGGGCCTGGAACCGGAAAGTGCCATCCTGGCACAGGCTCTGCCTCAGAGGGACCCCAGGCAGGTCCTACAGCTTCCACTCTGCGAAACAGAAAAGACCACACCAGAGTTGTCGTCATACCTTCTACCTTAATACTGTGATTCACTGAACTCCGTCTTACTCTGAGAGGATTCAAGAACAGAATGGAGGAAAATGTAGGCTTCATCTACAAAAGATCATGTACAGTCTGTTCTCATTTAGGTGACAGGCAAATTCTGCCTGCTTATTTTGAATGCATCTCCACCTCCAGGCCGAAAATGAGTAAGGAGGAGTTTCGTAAAGAAAGTTCAGGAAGCCAGACTGCCTGGAGTCCGCTGGGGATTAGAGAGAGGCTGTGTTCCTGCATTCTCTCTCTCCCTCCCTCTCCCTCTCTCTCTCTCTCACGCACACACAAATTCTGTCTCTCTCTCACACACACTCTATCTTCTCTCTCCCCTTCTCTCTCACACACACAATTCTCTGTCTCACACATACATTCTCTCTCTCACATACACACACAATTCTGTCTCACACTGTCTCTTCTCTCTCCCCTTCTCTCACACATACATTCTGTCTCACACACACAGAATTCTGTCTCACACACACATTCTCTTTCTCTCACACACACACAATTCTGTCTCTCACACACTCTCTCTTCTCTCTCCCCTCTTCTCTCTCTCACACACACAATTCTCTGTCTCTCTTTCACACACTCTCTCTTCTCTCTCACACACATTATCTCTCCCCCCTACCATTCTCTCTCTCATGCACACCCCTTCATTTTGAACTGTGGGTGCAGGTGCACCCATTTGTCTTATTTCTGACCCAGGAAACAAGACTAGAGGGAAAATTAGGCAGGAATGTCCCCGTACACACAAATATCAGTAGATGCTTAAGCAGTCAACCCTCTTAGGCCAAAAAAGAAAAAACAAATCTAAGCCATTTCACACTTCCAACAGCTATCGGGGATTGTTTTAACACAGAATCTCTTTGAGAAAAATTATTTTCTCTGTGCAAACAAATCGGGAAAACTGCAGAGAGCAGTGTGCGTGTCCAAAGACTTGATTTACATAACAATTTAAACGCTGGCCAAATTGGTATTGTTTTATGTGTCACATATACTTAAACAGCAACTTGCGCATTTACATTACAGCTCAAGTGAGTTATTTCCTCCTGTTCACAATCAGTTCTCCAACAGCACAGAATCAAAGGCGAAACAACACTCGGGAGACTATACAATCACTCCTTTCAAATGTGGATAATTTCTTTGTAAAAAGCAAACCTCTATAATGTAAATCTCGGCATAAACGTCTCCTTATTAACCACTGACAGACCATTTGGATCCTCCAGGGAAGGTCTAATAATATCTGAACGCGAGCTAAGTGGCCCACAGTGCTCCTTGTAGTCACTGTGGTGATGAGTTAGAGTCATGCTTGGTGAGAAATTTGTCCAAATACCTAGCAATATCGAAAAACAAAAAGACATACATTTTAATTCAGCCATTAGGTAAAATACTTTGAATATTCGAAACAAGTAAAGTGAGGCTCTGACCTCGAGCCTCACACAAAGTAGAAGGGGGCCAGTGCCGCTGCCCACCAAGAGTGGAGCACAGATGCCTACGAGGGACCCGCACTGTTCTGGGTTTCGAGGGAGGAAAGGGGAATTTCCCACAACAGAGGGAAACCAAGGACCCCAATAAATCCCAACGTCCTGTCTATAAGTGATGCCCCCCTCTCTCCAGCTCCTAGGCCACCCTCTGGTCCAAGGAACCATCCCTGTGGAATATCCCAGGGGGCTCCAGGGGTCAACCCACATCCCCTGCCGACACCCTCCTAGTCATTCTGCACCGAGCGGCCAGGGCCACCTCCAGCAGCACTGCCCACTACCCCGCGGTGCGAGCCCCCCTCCCCACGGAACTCCTGGGAACGGGCCCAGGGCACCTCGCTCCACCGAGTCTGCTCCTCTCCCCACTTCCAGCCTTTGCATACGCTATGCCTGGGCCCCCCTCCCCGTCCGCTCACCCCTCAGGCCCCACCTTGACTGTCCCGCCTCAGTGACTGCTGAAGACACTCTTCCCAGAGACCATCAGGCCGCCTGGATTTCCTGGCGATTCTCTGCACCGCTGTAACCAATACCGTGTGTGTGAACATACATGCTGCTCCTTCCCCCAGCTGGGGGTGCGCCCGCCTCGGTGGCACGTGCCACTCCGTCCTGCTCACGGCCCTATCGCTGGTACCAGGGCAGAGCTGATCACACTGTGCCAATCAAACACCTGCTGAGTGAGTGGGTGAAGGGGGCAGCCGTAGCATTTTCCAAGGGTGGGATTTGGGCTGAAGGCAAAGGAGAGAGGAGGAAGCTCTCTGCGCAGTCGGGGAAAGTCAGTCTTCTAACTCGTCCAGGGGGCAAGTGCAGGCCCATGTCCTCAAACTTAGATGGGGGAGACGGCAGCAGTTTTATTTTCACTAGCTGTTCACCAATTCCATTACAAACCTAGGCAAACTCCTTCATGAATTAGCAGCCCCCTGAGATTTGCAGCAATAGAAATCACAGACCTTTTCATATCATCCTACAAAGGTTTCAGGTACTTTAAATTGTCGCAAACACGCATCACTACCTGGAAATAACGGTAGCAGTTCTAGCCACCGCGTGCCATTGCAAATGTTTAAAAAGCACACTTGAAAACTGAAAGCAGGATGTGGAAGGGGTGTTTGTACACTCAGTTTCACAGCAGCATTATTCATAACAGTCAAAGGTGGAAGCAATCCAAGTGTCCATCAACGGAGCAGTGGATAAACAGAATGTAACCTGCTTGTACAAGAGAATATTATTCAACCTCGAAAAGGGAAGAAATTACGCTCCATGCTACAACACGCATGAACCTGAGGATGTTACACTGAATGAAATACGCCAGTCACAGAAAGACGAATACTGTAGGATTCCACTTATATGAGGTCCCTGGAGTCGTCAAATCCATAGACGCAGAAAGTAGAAAGGTGGTTGCTAGAGGCTAGCAGAAGGTGAATGGCAAAATGAGTTTTTATTAAGTACAGAGTTTCAGATTTGCAAGATAAGAGAAGTTCTGGAGATGGCGCAACAGTGTGAATGTACTTGATGTCACTGAACACCACACTTCGAGATGGTTAAAAATGGTTAAAACAATGAATTTTGGCCGCGTGCGGTGGCTCACGCCTGTAATCCTAGCACTCTGGGAGGCCAAGGCAGGAGGATCGCTTGAGCTCATGAGTTCGAGACCAGCCTGAGCAAAAGCGAGACCCCGTCTCTACTAAAAATAGGAACAAAAATTAGCCAGGCAACCAAAAATAGAAACAAAAAATTAGCTGGGCATCATGGCAAGCGCCTGTAGTTCCAGCTACTCAGGAAGCCGAGGCAGGAGGATCGCCTGAGCCCAGGAGTTTGAGGTTGCTGTGAGCTAGGCTGACACCACAGCACTCTAGCCTAGGCGACAGAGCGAGACTCTGTGTCTAAATAAATAAATAAATAAATTTTATGTTATATTTATTTTACCATAATAAAAAAAGAAAAAAGGGGGAAAAGCACATGTTACTATTCAACAAATAAATCTTTTTATATTTTGGTAACTGTACTTTCAATTGCTTCCTTTGTGATCCTATTTTTAACACATTTTAAAACATGACTCTGAGGCCCTTGGGCTTTGCTAGAGCACTAAAGGGAGTCCACGTTCACGTGCGCGTGCATGCGCACACACACGAAGGGGAAGGGCGCAGATCAGAGACAAGGGGGCAAAGGAGGAAGCCTGACCCTTCTGAGCCTCAGGGTGAGGAGTCTGAGGTTCCTGTCGTACTCCTGCCCCGACACCGGAGAGTCCCTTGGGTGGAAAGATGAAGGGGGCACTGAATGGGGAAAGGCTGGGGGCCGCCCTGCATGGGTGACAGGGCCCTGCACAGGTGACGTGGCCCAGTGTGGGTGCTGCCCTGTGTGGGTGACAGCAGGCAGTGGAACCTTTCTTTAAGCATGATCAAGGGGAGAAAACCGGGAACAGGGCAATAAGCTGCCAGATCAAGACAGAGTTTGGGTTTTTTTTTTTTTACAAACCACTTTGTATTTTTTGTGCTTGCTTTGTGTTTTTTGTGCTAAAGGCAAGTGAGTCTGTGAAGAGTGAACAGAAGAGAGGGGTGAGAGATTTTCTGCCCTTACGAAGCCTACAGCTTTCACTAAATCCCAAACCACGTGAATTCTTGCTGAGCTCAGAGTTAAACCCACGTCCTTGCTCGCAGATGGAAACTTTCAGATTGTCTTTTCCTTTCTCAAGGCAAAATGTCAACAGAGCCGATGGGAAGCTTGATAAGAGTCTTGATAAGAGTCCCTATGCAAAGATGAGAGCCTGAGAAAGTGAATTCAACCAAGAAGGGAGGGAGGAGGCATTTTTGCTGCGGAAAGTTGGGGCGCCTCTCTCCCTAAACCCAGTGGGCTCAACTTCAACTTCCCACTGCTTCCCACGAGAGATGGCCTTCCCAGATCAATTAACAAAGAGTGATCCAACAGCTGCAGGTCCCAATCATTTCCGTCCAGGCTTAATACAGGAGCAAGAAAAAAAAAATCATACCATCCCAAACCGCCTGCGGTTTCCCGTATTTAGAGAAGCAGAAGCGGATGGAATCTAGCACACAAGGCTCTGGGGCTGGGAGATGTGCGTTCTCTGCCCTGGCACGGAGAGAGGGCTCTTCCCCCACCATGGTCGGCCTTCCCCACGCCACACACCTGCAGGCTTCACTGCCAGAACCACCCTGCTCAGATCATCCGCAAGGCCTCATCTCTCCCTCTCACCAGGAGCCCAGACAACCTCAGGGGCTAACCTGCCCTGGCCAGCACACCACCTCCAACCACACGGAGCTGCGCAAACTTGTACTAAAATGCAGTGAAATTAAAAATTCAGTTCCTCTGTTGAACAAGCCACAACTTGAATACTTCACTGCCAAATGTGGCTACCAAACTATGCAGTGCAGGTATAGCATATGCACAGCAGTAGAAAGTTCTGCTGCACTGTGCCAAGTTACACCGTCTTCATGCAGTCCTTCCCTAAGTCCAGCTGCTTTATGCCCTAGTCTATCGGATTTTTAAACGTTTGGGATATTGTGGGTTTCTGTTTTTTGGGGGTTTTTTTGTAGTTGAATCTACAGCTGGCCCTTAAACAACACAGATTTGAACCATGTGGGTCCACTTATACGTGATTTTTTCCAATAAATACAGTTGCCCCTCCATACTGGCAGGTTCTGTATTCACAACCAAATCGGATGGAAAGTACAGTATTTTCCAAGGGATGCGAAACCTGGGTGTACAGAAGGCCAACTTTCCATACCCATGGACTCTGCGGGACACCGCAGGGCTCCAGTGTGCATGCGTGTTGGCATCCCCGCTCAGTCCTGCGGCCATCCCCTGAGGAGACCAAGGGACGACTGTGATGAGTGCATATAAGCTCTTGAACACGGGGACTGGTCTGAAGTAGACGACATGAAGGCTGCGCCGACCGTAAGCATCGGTGGTGACAGGGAAGAGGGAAGTCAGCCCTGGCCACCAGCCGCCCCAACCGCACGCACGCGCCCTCTGCTCCCCAAGCACGACCTGAAAGCCCCCGTTGTCTCCCGCACTAGCTGGTCGCGCCACCTCTGGCTTTCTCTGAGCCAGGACTCCCTTCACCTTAGAAAACCAAGACCTTTGCAACAGGACACCTCTTGGCAAAGCCTTAAGAGGAATCATCTTCCTTCTGCTTCCAGAGAGTCCTCGTGTTTGCCACCTTTTGTCACTGCTGTACCTTATCCCACAAAATTTCCCGCCTGCAAAAAATGTACCCCCTGCCCCCATCCTTTACCGTATCTTACAAACCTCTTTTACTACTGCAAGTCTCCCCTACTCAAACATCCTTCCCCCACCAGGTCTCCCCTCACCTGCAAAGCCAGCCCTCTCCAAGGAAAAGCATGTACCCACCACCCCACCTTTTCACAAATCAGCCCATTTGCTCCAGCCTCAGCCCGCTGCAGACACACTGCCCTACCCCGAAAACCAACGTGGATTCTCTAAAGTCTTCAAGGGCCTCTCTGTGCCAAGCCCTAGCTCTGCAGCTCCGGTAAGGCTGCATTCTCCTCCCGCTCTCTCATCACTCTCTGGTCCCTCTTCAGCATCTCTTAGGGACATACCCCTTTAAGGCTCCCTTCCCAGGGGACTTCTGCTCCCCCCCCCACCTCCCTGGCCTCTGGCCCCAGGCCACTTCCTCACTCTCCACCATTTAAAATTCCTACCTCCAGAGCTACCCCTTTGGCACCTCTGCTATCAGGTAGATGTGCTGTCCAACTAGACGACAGTCCCCCAGGGGCTCAGAGACAGGCTCTACTTATCCTGGATCGGGAGACGCTCAAGAAAAAGCGGCTGAAGCCAGCCTGGTGGCTCTCGATGAAGTGTGATCTGTCTCGCTCGGGTCTTCCGCACGCGTGTTCCAGTTTGCGTCCCATAAAAGGAAGGTGTGGAGAGAGGGTATTTGGGGCAGCAGTAACTGAGACCAGGGACGCCAAAGGGCGATTACAGTAACTGGCCCCACCCATACCCGGCAGCCAGGACGCTCATTGAAGAGCAGCGCGTTCCTGCGAGCTCTGCTCCCACCAAGAAATACTACAGGCCAGGAGATCAAAGGGCCATGGCCCATCTCCTCGCCCAGTTATTTTTAGCTCTTGTCAGAGCAGGGCAGCAGAAAGGAGAGATTTCCCACTCTACAATTGTTCTGGCAGCTTTTAAAGTAGGTTAGCATGAAAAATTATCTGGGCTGTCACTGTGGCTTTTGAATCCCCAATAATTTTTATCCCTGTTCCTTTTCTTCCCGGCCCCCTTTAGCACTCCCCTACCAGAAGCATGTGGGAGGGAGGCTAGATGCTTTGCAAAGAAGGAAAAAAAAATGGAAATGGAAGATATGCAAGGGAAGGAAGCCACTTACCGAAGACACCACAGCTGATGTACAAAGACACCTTGTCTCCCTACGATCCACATCAGAACAGAAACAAGTTGAAAGCAGAACTCTGGAAATGAGACAGTCTCTAAACTACCAATGGGACATGAGGCCAAGTCTTCATTTGTTTCTCCCTCGGAAATGTTCTTCTTCTAGAAACACTGCTGATAGAAACACAGCTAGCCTAGAAAAGGCCTTTTAAAGCCCACAACATACCTGAACTGCAAAATGGCCATGAACGTACAGCGGTAGCACATCACACAGAGGCAAGCAGGCGGCGTGGCGTTGTGCATCTCAGCCACAGACAATGCTGCATTTGGGGGTCGTGTGCTCTGCGCACCACAGACAACGCAGAGCTTGAGGGCTTCTCCCTCACCTGTGGGCTCCCCAGTCTAGGCACAAGGACAGGCAACCATCGAAGACAACGAATGTGGAGCAGGAAAAGGGCCACCACCTTAGCACATGCGTCCCACTGGCACTGCACAGAGTGCACCAGGCTGCGGCTGACCGGGAACTGTCCAGGCAGGGCCCAAGTCTGCCACTCCCTACCCGCCCCCACCTCCCGCCTCTGCACGTGCCAGCCCGTGCACCTGGCTGCACCCTGTTCTCTGACATGGGCGTTTTCAGTGGCTCTCTGAAGCCAACATCAGTTCCCAAACTGTGGCCTTTGTCTCCAACAATCCCAGCTTCTGGGTGACTGAGGGAGGATGCAGAAAAGGGAGGCAATGAGTGAAGGCTGAGCCTCCTCTCTCCGTCCCCAGGCGCAGAGCAGCCCACACCGTCTTCATTTTGTGCTCCGGCCCTTGGGCTCCGACCTCTGGTCCCAGCTCCTGTCTGACAAGGCCAGTGACGATCCCTCCAATTCTGCGGTATAAATAACTGATACAGTTGGACATATTACCTCTCCTGGGACTATCCGCACCTTAACTGGGGCAACACTGCACATTGAATAAATGAGCCTCTAACTGTAAACACGGGGCTTCGGCAAGCGCGGTGGGATGGGCATAGGTGGAAATGAAAAAGTGTCAGGAGAGGGAAGTCCAAGTCACACCACGGAGACGGGACGCGCCTTCCAGTGGGCATGACTGCAGGCTTGCTCTGCACAGGCCCAGGCGGCAGCGTCTCAGGGATCAGTAGGCAGTCGGTCTCTGCCCCGATGGCTGCAGCAGCCTTTGGAGTGAGATGGCAACCACAGACGACACAGCCAGGAAGGACACGGCCAAGAACGACATAGCGTGGCTGTGTTACAATAAAACTGTACCTGAATTTCACAGCATTTTCACACGCCAACATACCATTATGCTTTTTTCAACCCTTTAAAACTATAAAACCATCTTCAGCTCAAGGGCGGCACAAAAACAGGTGGCGGGCCAACGTGGCGCCACCCTTACAGGAAGCCTGTCTCACGCCTGGATACAGAGATGCCTTTAGAATCGGACACCACCGTTTTTTCAGGGTCCCTGTGTATGTGTCCCCAGGCTCCTACCCACGTGAAGGTCCGCCCGTGGACTCCCCAGGGCGTTGTCCTAAGACTGAACATGCCATAAGTTAGCAAAGAAGCCTTCTGGCCTTTGGAGAAGCACCAGGACGCCCTGCAAGCACACAGGCTGTGAGGTCACGCTGGCCCAGCTCCGCTGCTCGGCCAGCTCCTGGCTCCGCAGCTCCGAGTGTGGGGCCTGGTACCAGCCACTGCCCTGGCCACAGTGTCCCCACCTATAGAATGCGGACAGTCTCTTTCTAGAGATCCACTGTACCAGCTCAGAAGGAGCTACAGAAAGCATCTAGGGCGCTGTGCTGCACAAAGCAGATTGCTGAAAAGGTACCGGCTATGATACTCATTTGTGTCTTTACCTCCCCGAGGCTCAGCTACATCCCTGCCCATGCCTCCAAGGTCAGCTTCCGCCTTAGCCCAGGGATCTGACAGTGGCGCCACTCGGTTTCCATGCAGAGCATGCAGAGGCCACTGCGCCCTCCCAGCAGGTCCTGCTCTCAGATGGGGGTGGGGAGGCGGGGCAGGGCAGGGGTCTTCGGACTGCCCTCTGGGTCTCCTCCCCGCCTTCTCTGACTATGCCTACTCTGTCTCTGTCCACCCTGGGGCTCCTCCCCAGCACGTTCTGTCTGCTGCCCTTTTGACTGTGTGGCACTTGCAGCTCATCACAAAGATGCCTCAGGAGCCCCGCACCACGCGGCAACAAAACAGCACAAGACTGCTGTTTAGACAACATGTCAAGGGACACCAATCCCTGATGGTTTTTAACCTGATGTTCAATTTCAGGGATTCCCTCCTTAAGTGAACTGAGCACCAAGCCAAGTCTACAAAGCTCATCGCGAAACTGCTGAGTTATTACGAAATGTAAAAATGACCTCCTTCACGTCACAGGCTTGACCAGAAGTATGCTTTTCATGTCACTATGTCAAGCTTTGTGGGTGGAGAAACTGTTCACGTTACTGAGCACCACGGGCTGTCCACCATCTCCCAGCAAGAGCCACTGGAGAGCGGCACAAAGCGCACTAGCCATGTGCGCCACATGTGTGCATGCAGGGCAGACTTGCCTTACAGTCTCCCTCAGCGCCTATAAGCGAGGCACCCACCAGCTGTCCCACCAGCGATGACAGCGATAAAGGGTGACTGGAGGTACCAGATTTTTCCTCAGTCCTCAACGGTCAGACCGATGCTTGGCAGGTGTGCCCACTGTCACCATCCTGCCTGCTCCCCCGCTTCCACTTCACTCTCCCTCCTTTCTTCCAAAGGCTGGAGCTGCCACTTCTTTGTCTCTTGCTTCCTCTCTTGTTTTGTTTTGGTTTGGTTTGGCTTGTTTGGGAGCAGGAAGGCTGGCGGCAGGCGAAAGGGAGGGAGAAAAGAGGGAAAACTATAAAGAGGTGACACTGCCCCACTTCCTGCGACATCAACCGCAGCTTCACAGCTCATGGTGGATGCCTGGCTCCCAACTGTGGCAACGTGGAGGTCACATGCAGGGGCACGCTTTCTGAGCTGCCTCATCTGAAACTGCCATCTCCATGCTGAAAGCGACACGGTGTCCGTGCACAGGAACGAATGCACGGCGACCCGGCTAGGGCACAGGAGGTATTTTCGGGGCATACACAAAAGCAGCGGTCCTGAGCCCTTTTGTAGACAGGTTTACCGAGATATAAAACACAGACCCTACAATTCACCTATGGAAAGCAGACACTTCAGTGGCTTCTAGTACATTCACAGAGTTGTTCGACCACCACCAGCACAGCCAACTTCAGGACATTTTCATTAACCCCGTACCCTTTTCTAGTGGCCACTGCCCCTCGTCCCCCCAAGCCCCCAGTTCTAGGCAACCACTAATCTATTAATACTTTCTGTCTCCACGGATCGAGCAAACCCTTTCTTATTTAGCTCAAAGGCTCCATAAATGTTTGACAAGCTCCCTGGCATTGATGACGTTCACAAACAACCTCCCAGTCTTATCCATCTCCCTTGTGCCAGCTCGTAATTGAGCCTGGCTTAGGTTTCTAGAAGTCATGACGGCTTCTGCAATTTCACTCCACACCTCACTCACAACAGCTTCTCAATTCCCAGACCAAAAGCAACTGAGCTGAATTCTCGACCAGCACGTGTCCAGAATCCTGGGTGGGCGCTTGGTCGCTGAGACCAAGGGCTGCCGTCTCCTCCCCCACACCCAGAGTTACAAAACTCTGGGGTGCGAACCACTTGCAGTCTCATGGTCTGCACGGCCAGAGGTAGCAAAGAAAAATCATTCCGCCACGTTCTGTGCTGATGGGGATTCGTGCACACACAAGGGGAGTTTACACTCTGACTCTCCCAGTGAGGCAGCTGCCTAGCACACAGGCCGGAAGCCCAGCAGACCCGAAGAAGGCATGCCCAAGGGAGGGCTCTACAGGGTTAATTAAGATCAAACACAATATGACCATCACTTAAGGGGCAAGAAAAGTTATGTTATCTGTTTACAAATATACGTAATATCTGAACTTATTTAAGTAAGTGAATCAAGGGCAAATGATTTCAGGTTGCTGTAAGTTGGTTTCTTTCCTTCCTCTCCGTCAATCTGGCTGGAGCTTAGAGGGGAAACGGTTTGTCTTACTCAGCACGGAAACCAAACGTGCACACCCCAGGCATGCAGCGGCAGCACACACATCCAGCTCTAACCCTCAGTAACACTTTCTGCCTTCCCGGTTGCTGTGACCTGCCCCCTGCCTCCCGCCCCCACCTGGGCCTCCAAGAAAGTCAAGGTGCTCCTGCCAGGTGGTGAGTCCTACCTCACTGTGTATTCTCCTGCACAATTTATGTTCCGTTCACATTCCAAAGGTATTACTGACACTGATCTTTAAAATGCAACTCACAAATGAGTCCATCCAAAAACTAGTGAGATCCGAGCAAGGCCTGTTGGCGTGGCACCTGGGCCACAGCAATGTCCTTTTTCTGGGTTTTTCTGCTCCCCGATCTGTAGGGTTCTGCCATCCAGGGACAGCAGGGACGCTGGGGGATGGGCATATGGGAACTGAAGGCACTACTTTTACAAGTGAGTGTGAGTCTGTAATTAATAAAAATAAATCATCCAAAACAAAACAAGAAACTAAAGTTTTTAAAATGTAACACAATTTCTGTTGCTAGGGCGCCCTTCTAGCACTTTGGGGAATGAAAAATGGCACACCCAAGGGACATACATGAACCGAGAAAGGTTGTCCCAGTCAATAAAAACTAATCTCAATAAACACAGGCAGCGAACCAGGAAAAACCTCTTCCTGTAACAAGCAAGGAAATAAAAGGTCTTCTACTGCATTAAGATTTAACACCCTGCAAATCTGAAAAATGCCGCAGTGGTGCGTGGGGTTTTTCTGGTTTTGTTTTTGGGTTTTGTTTCTCGCTTTCTTACCTGGCCTCTGGTCTTCCCACACACAGTAAGCAGAGTGAGCAACAGGGAGGCAAAACCTCAACACTGCCGACACTGTGGGGCCAGCAGGAGTGGCCCGGGCTCCGCAGGACGGTGGGCGACATCCCTGGCTTCTACCCACTACATGCCAGCGTCACCCCTGCCCAGCTGTGACAACCCAGAATGTCTCCAGACATTTCAAATGTCCCCTGGGCGCAAAATTAACCCCAGCTGAGAACCACTAGTCCAGGGGACAAAGATCTCTTGAATCAAACAGGCAAAAACTACAGGGGCCTAAAATGTCCTGGGCACCTCCTACACGCCAGGCAGCCGTCCATGTGGTTCACAAGTGGATTAATTCAGACAATCCCCCAAAGACCCAACGGGTGGGAGCTCTCAGGATGTGCACCTTCCCAAGGAGCCAGGCGCCTCAGGCAGAAGGAGGTAACTGGCCCCAGCTACAGAGAGGGTCCAAACCTCCCGCTGCCCACTAGAGCCCCCAACCTCGTGGGCGGAATGCCCGCTTGACTTCACGTGTCAGTGGGGCTGAAGGGCGAGGAAAATTCAGGCAACAACCTGGGTCGACTTACTATGACTTGCTACCTTGTCCAGTCGAACAAGACCCAAAGGGCTGACTCCTTTTAAGTTTAAAAACAAACAAAAAAACCCCAGCAAAGTGGAGTCACCTGTCACCTTAGGAACTAAAAAGGGATCTTCCCGCATACGTGCACGCTTTGTTTCCTCACATGTGCTGGCGACACTCTGGGGACCTCTTCCAAGCATCTTCATTTGTACCCAAACCACAGGGTCCCAGGACTAGCTTCTCACGAGGTCCCAGGAGCACGTGAACAGGCACTTAGCTCGAGGGAAAAGTGAAGGCCATGCCAGTTTTTTCAAATAAAAGGGGCTAGGTCACTTTAATAGAAATTCCGAAATGAAAGAAAAGTCCACCTTCTCCTGGAAGGAGGGCACGGGAGGATGGGGGCAGGGGAGGACTAGGCAACTGGGTTTCAAAAGACTTCTAAAACTTGTAGCCATCCCAGAGCCCCAACCCAACCCCAAGCTCCCCAAAAAGACAGAGCATCTTGCCGGACAAACCAATGCTGACACATCTGGAATACAGCAAAACCATCCCTAATCTTACTTTCCAACTGCCTTTCACTTGAACTGCAGAGATGTGTAGCCCAAAGGAGCAACACAGCAGGTGTACGGCGTGCAAACCCTAATTACAAATCCCCTGTCGGCACTAGAGTCGGTGGGGATGTTAATTCCCCAAGCAACTGCTCAGAAAGGGGTGGGATAAAGGGGCAACCAGGCTCCTGCCATCTCTGTGGACTCGTGAGGAGCCCAAGAGGAAGACACGGGCTCCACGAGCGCCCACTGCAGCACTCACTCCTGGATAGGAACACCCAGAGGCTCCGGCACGCTCAGCCTCCTAGGCCAGGTAGCCACGGAGTTGACGTTGCCTTGCTTAGGGCTACGGGGTCTAAGCTGTGGGGTCTGCACGTACATTGGGTCATCTGAGTCCCAGCCAGGAGCATCAGGGAGCACAGGAAGTCCACCCTGAGAAGACGGGAAGGCACCAGCCAGCAGGAAGTGAACAGCGCCCAGCTGCAGGGGCCGGGCCACACCACCAGGCTACTGGGTACCTAGTAGCCTCCTCCGCTCTCAACAGTGGCACTGGGGGGAGGGGTGACCTACAAACCCTCTTTCCACCTGGAATTCAGTGCACACCACTGCACTCACTCAGACTCAATGAACACGAGCCTAAACACGGACGCCACCCTTTCTCCTCTTTGCCTCATCAGAAGAGGAATAACACATTAGCTTGAAAGAGGACCTTACCCCTTTGTTCCCAAACACACTGACTATATGTCAATGAACACTACTGACACACCTTTTGTAGGTGCCTGAGTTGCTGAAATGACCAACAGACTAAAAATCAAATCACCCTTTGAATAAAAGATGAAAACAGAAAAGTTAATTTTAGCCAAGTTTCAGAAGTGCATTATCCAGGGAGGAGGAGGAGGAGGGAAGGGAAAGAAAGTCGGCAGCAGCCGCGTGCACGAAGCCTGGATGTGGAAACAGGCCAGGCTGTCACTTCCTGGGGATGCAAGCTGGGAAACCTCCCGAGAATCGCTGGACCCAGCCCGGCCCCATTCTCTCGCTAGTGAAATAACGGAAATGTCCTATTTCTAGCAGCGACGTACAGATCCAAGGAGGGGGAACACGGAGGATCTCCAGGGCAGTGAAGCTCCTCTGCACGACACTATACTGGTGGATACACGTCACCGTGCATTTGTCCAAACCCACCCAACGTGCGTACAACACCAAGAGTGCGCCCTCGTGTGAATCACGGACTCTGGGAGACAGCGATGTGTCAACGCAGGTTTGCCGACTGTCACAAATGCCCCACTCCAGTGGGGGACGCTGGCAGTGGGGGAGGCCGTGCATGTTTGGGGACAGAGGTACATGAGAACTCTCTGTCCTTTCTGCTCAATGTTGCTGTGAGCCTAAAATTGCTCTAAAAAATAAACTATTCAAAATGAGAAAAAAATTGTATCTCTGTGTACTAGCAACAAATGATCTGGAAATGAAAATAAGAAAATAACCGGTTCTCGAGAACATCAGTAAGAATACATGCAATGCTGTAAACGTGAGCCACAAAGAAGTGGTGTCATTACACCTCAAGCTCCGATGATCCTGAATCCCACTCTGCCTCGGTGCAAGTGAGGGTCAGTACGGGACAAGGTGGCCTTCCTTTGGCATCACAGGGACCAGTAGAGGACACGAGGGCCCACACAGCCGTTCCAAAGCATTACTTTTTAAACAGGTTATCATTAAGTCCTTTTAGAAGGATTCTCTGATTTGCTCATTTCTGAAGTTTAAGCTCTCATCCATTCAATCGATCTCCCACCTCTTCTGTCAATCAAAAACACAGTCACTGAAACAGTAAAGCAGCCCGTGTCAGCTGGGCGCTGGTCTGGCCCTATCAGCCAGGCCTCGCTCGGTGGCTCGGTGTGTCTGGGGCATGGCAGACACTCACAGACAGGCTGTGCCGATCTCATGTTGAATATGAACAACTTCACAGACTACCAAACCCATGCATGGCCGCGATTCCTTAAGCCCTCCCCAAATCATTGCAAACAAGCCCCAATCCTTGATCCCTTCCTAACCCCTTCTTCCAGAGCCCCCAGGACATTCGTTCTCTCTCAGTGCAGCAAATCAGCAAACCCAGCCTTGTCCAACCACAGGTGCACATGTTCCTGGTGGTCACCAGCTGAAGGGCACGGGCCATGCCAACGACAGCAGATAAATACAAGTGCATGACAAAATGTGTTTCACCTGAATTTTTTTTTTTTTTTTTTGAGACAGTCTCACTCTATTGCCACGAATAGAGGGCAATGGCATCATCATAGCTTACTGCAACTACCAACTCCTAGGCTCAAGCGATCCTCTTGCCTCAGCCTCCCAAGGAGCTGGGACTATAGGTATGTGCCACCATGCCTGGCTAATTTTTCTATTTTTAGTAGAGACCGGGTCTCGCTCTTGGTCTTGCTCAGGCTGGTCTTGATCTCTTGAGCTCAAGCGATCCTCCAGCCTTGGCCTGCCAGAGTGGTAGGATTACAGGAGTGAGCCACCACACCCAGCCTACTCTGTTTAATCACTTAGTCCCTTTCCACCCTATGTGGACAGGCAGGCGTCCTGATCAAATCAACCAGCCCAGAATCCTCGAGATCACCATTATGGGCCAAACCGCATTTCAGATGCGGGAGAGTGGATTTTTCTCAACAAACAAATAAGACACAGGCTTATCCTCATTTCAAATAGCATTATCATACCTTTAAAAGACTCTACAGAGCTGAACCACAAGAGGCTGACAGTATTTGACAGCTTTTGATCAAAAACAAAAAAACCCTGGCAATTTAGGTTCAACCTAATGTGGGTGAAAAACAATCTATACACAAAACTGAAATCAAAAGTCTGGTTCACAAGTGTGGCAGCCCTGGGGGAGAGTGCTCCGCCCCCAGGCAAGGTTTCTCATCTCCTTTCAAGAAAGAGCTGACTTCCCATGCCAGCCTGGCTAAAAGTGAAATCCCCCCCTGCCCTGCCCGAGCTGCCCCAGGCAAGGACTGAGCAAGGCCATCTCCACCTGCGGGGCAATCTCGGCTCCACAGCTGGAGGGCTGGTTGCCCAGGACCTCATCAGATACGGGGTACCCAGGCTTCCACCTCCCTTTCATCCTCTGAGCCATCTCCCCAGTCACAACACGTGCACCCGGACGCCCTAGCGCCATGCGCCTTCCGGAGGCCAAACGCACACGACAGCTTTAAGGGTGACTCTTCTTCCGAGCTGTTAAAGATCCTCCTCAAGATACAAATGTGTGTCTATATAGATGCGCCAACACTGCCCTGCATCTATACACACGTCTGGGCCTCATTATCCCTGGACTTCACATTCGTGAATTTGCCTATTGGCTAAAATTTATTTATAGCCCCAAATCAGTACCTGAGGCACTTTCATATCCATTTGAGAACACACACAGAGCAGCTAAAAATGTCACCCAACATACACGTTCCCAGCTGAGGTCAAACAAAGCTCTCTCTGTCAACAAGTATCTTTTTCTTGGGCTATGCAGTGCCAGTTTCTTTAATTTCTGTGCTTTCTTAGTGGGTGGTTGTGCTGTTTAAAATAGCCCCAAAGCGTCATGTGGAAGTGCTGTCTAGTGTCCCCCAAGCACAAGAAGGCCGGGATCCATCTTATGGGGAAAACACATGAGTTGATGAGGTACACCCAGGGAAGAGTCACACTGCCGTTGGCTGTGAATTCAATGTGCAGGAATCAACAGACGCACGTGTACATTAAACAGAAACACGTAAAACAAAAGTCACGAACTGACTGGTTGCCAACAAACCTGTGGCCAGAGGCTTGCAGAGTCTCGCCCTCTATTTGCCCTGGGACAACGCTCCCAAGAATAATGGAATCCACAAGCACAATAAGAAGATCGGGCCATCCCGGTAATCCCCACTGGAGCCAAAAATAAGTCTTGGCTGGGCACAGTAGCTCACGCTTGTAATGCTAGCACTTGAGGAAGTCAAGGCGGGAGGATCACTTGAGGCTAGGAGCCCAAGACTAGCCTGGGCAAAACAGTGAGACCCCATCTCAACAAAAAAAATTTCAAAAATTAGCCGGGTGCAGTGGCAGGCACCTGTAGTCCCAGCTACTCAGGCGGCTGAGTCAGAAGGATCGCTTGAACCCAGGGCTTAAAGGTTGCAGTGAGCTATTAGGATGCCACTGCACTCTAGCTGGGGCGACAGAGTGAGACTGCGTCTCTAAAAAGAAAGGGTCAGAGGAGAAGAAACACATAGTGGCTGTTGTGAAATAATATTTGATATTTCTAACAATCCTGATATATAATTATTTGTTACTTTGATTTGAGAACTCTACAGATAAAAGTACTGGGTCTAGTTTAATTGCAGAAGAAAGGAAAGAAACAGAAAGAAGGAAAGAAAGAAAAGAGAAGAGAAAAAGAAACAGAAAAAGAAAAAAATCTAAAACCATCCCAGCATGTTTTCAATATTCCACAGCCGTCCCTAAATGGCACGTCCCCATGCCCCTCCCTTCCGCCCATCTCCCCTGTTCTCTGGTCCTAGATCATTCTGGCCTCCTCTCCACTAAGTCAGGGCTGCACAGTGACCAGCTACGAGACGCCCCACACAGCCTCCCTGCCCACAGTCCTTGTATATGTTGCGACTTGGTTAAAGTGAACGTCAAGGGCAGCTGTGAGTGGAAAAGGCCAAGGCCAAAGGCAAGGAAGAGAAATTGCAGAGCGGGGGACAGAGCCAGGCCCTGACCCTCCGTGGACTGATGGCGCTTGAGGCCCCACTGGCTGGTCCCTGCCTATGACTCAGCATCTCTCGGGAGCAGCTCTGCTGTTTGTCTCCATTCTTAAGTGTAAAACGGATGGAAAAAATGTAGTATCCAGGGCAAGAAGTGAACGCTGGTTACGCAACACAGTATATCAACTCCTCCGTCCTGTTTTACAACTCCTCTAAGACAAGATGTGACAACGTTTCCAAGAAAGCAAACGAGCAAAAACTAGAGCTCAAGACAGAAATTTATTTTGTAATATGAGTGATCCTAACGGCAAGCCAAACAGTTTAACACATCTGCTTTCATGGAGAATTGTTCTAGCCCAAATTCTTAAAGGAACAAATATGCCAAGCAGGAAAGAATCTTTTTAATTTAAAAAGTACCAAAGCCTGCTTAGCACATTAACTGCTGTGTGAGTTGTATTTAACTCATACTAGTTTTGAGCCTAGGGCCTCAAGAAGCCTATGTAAGCATATTGGTTGGTGAATCTTACTTGTTGTTGTTCTTATTGTTACAATTAATAGACAATTTAAATGCATATAAGTGACACACAGAAAACAATAAAAAATAACAAATTTTTCATTAAACTAGAAAGGATCATTTTGTTTTCGAACTTTTTATTCTATTTTCATAATAAAACACTGTGGCCCCAAGGAAAAAAATTCTTTTCTAGTATGGCAGTCAATGCATTAAACTCACAAAAGATTACCAATTTTCAATGAAGATTCTCAGGATAAACATTCCAAATAATACAAAAAATACTTTTTTTAAAGTTGAAGACTATGAGTTGATTCTCCAAGGACTTCACAGAAAAAGAAGAAAAAAAATCCTCTATATGTGACACTTGTCACCATGACACAAGCCTGTACATCTTCCAAAGAGAACGAAGATAACAAGATAAAGGTAATCGTATTCCTTACTTCTATTTAGACTAAGTGTCTGAGCCTGATTTTCTCTGATATGGTCCACATCGGCTTTTAACTATGTCAGACCCACAAGGCCAAATAATCAGGAAATGCTCTTGGACCTCTCTATAAAACAACCCTAGAGAATGGAATTTGCTGGAAGGTTCCAGCAAATTCCCTGCTGGAATTTGGTCCTTTTCCTTCTTGGTTCATGTTCAAGGCAATTTGGTCACTATAAATTCCAGTGAACATAATAATTACATGATGTCCCCTCTGGTGCCAAAGTGAAGACCCCAACAGCCTTCTGGCCTCTGGGTTGCACTCCATGCAACGGTCACCACTGTGAGGGGCAGAGTGAACCTGCACAATTCCACAAATTCAAACCAGGCGCTGTGAACAGTCTCAAAGGTGGATCGCACTGCAGTGCTGGAATGACCTCAGAGGGCGTGTGGCCCAAGCCCTGAGCTGACAGAAGAAGTGGGACAATTCCTATATTCTCTTGAGGCCAGTGTCCCAATGGGTGGTTAGGGACAGCATCAGAACTAAATTCAATAATTCTGTACATGTTCGAGGACTCTTTCCAGAGAAACATGAGTCTGCATATTGGAAGGGAAAAAAAAAACCTACGATAACATGGGTCTTCTTTTATTCAGACCAGTAAGTCACAGATGAGACCAGGAACTCAAATTGGCCTCATTTAACACCAAATTCCAAACAGGAGGAATCAACTAATCCCCAGAAATCTTCCGTTGCTCTTGTTCATGCTACCAGGTGGAGCTTGACGGCAGGTGCCCTGCAAGAAGTTAGGCTTCCTGGAGAAGTCGGGCAGGAAAACCATGGCCATCTTCCCCTTGATAAATGAGGCACTCTTCAAAGGGACTTAGAGATGGCTTATCTGATAATGCCAGTTCCTCGTTCCTTAAAGCAGAGTGAAGCAAGCGGGAAAATACCATCTCCGTCAAGCACTGGGAGTTCCTGGAAAGCATTCTGGCAAGCTGCACTGAGACGCTGCCCCATGGCACTGATAAGACGTGGAGGTAACTGACCAGCACAATCTCGCTCCATCACACTGAGTCACAGACAAACGCCACGTTGACATTCATCACCGGCTCAGGAACCTAGCCCAATGCCAAAATAGTATTGCTTGTCTTAAAAGCATGCCTTCCAACACATTACCAAATGGTTTCTCCTTCCATTCCTTCTTCCCCTTCGCACACACACCCCTTGTCCAATCTCAACAACATTCCACTCCCTGCATCTGATACCATGGACCGTCTATCACTGTGCCATGAATTAATCCTCCGAATGCACAGACTCGCAAAACAGAAACAGAAGTTAGGTTTCCTCCTATGTCTCTTGTGGCTCAAGTCCTTTGGCACAAGCCAAACATTCCAGGCCTCATGTCAAGTGAGGTCAGGGTTCCTTTTCCAAAAACTGACATTAGTTTTCCAATAGCTAAATTATGACTTTAAAGAGGCTGGTTTATTTTAATGTATTTTCTTCTAGACAAAACAACAACTGGAAACTTCCAAGGTGGGTAGCATAATGACATCTGAAATTGCTAGCCCCACACTCAGAAGAGTGGCAGTTAAAACGTGCACAACGTGGCTTTCTATTTTTTTAATGAACCCAAGTCCTCCTTCTAATGTAGCTCACACACTTCTGTTTTCATCTTCTCTTTCACTACATGGGTATTTCCAGGTCATCCGCTTGTCAGACACACCGACTTGGTATCTTGACGGCCAAGGAGATAAAAGGAGAATGATGGAGGGAAAAAAAAAAACCATGGAGCAACTGAAAGGATGGAGCCCCCTGCATGGACCGTGCTCCTCCCCTGCATTCCACTAAACACTAAGTGTCTTCCCCACAGGGGGACCAGGAGGGACAGCAGCCTTGCTCTCACAACTGCCATACTACAGATATACGCAAGGACAACCATTTCAATGCATCATTACTAAACCAAAAGAAAAAGAAAAGGTATTTCATAGAAGAGTTATTTTTATAACTTGCGGGTACCCCCAGAGGCAATACCTGGCTGATCCAATCATAGCAAACTCTAGGCGACACGGCAACCTCTACAGAAACGCTTCCCTGACCGGCTTTCTAAAAAGAAGTCTGTATTCGTTTGCCATGAGCAACAGAGGTGGGGGCGGAGTGGCTTTAACTCACTGTGTTGTGCTTCAGTTATCTGATCAGCAAATAATTCCTGATTTTTTTTTCATGCCTGAAACATTTCAATCACCAAAATAAAACCACCTGGGGGCAGGGGGAGGCAGGAGGCTGTCCCTCTTCCCCTAATGGCCTCACAGCAACTGAGCATCCATCCACTCACAACCGTCAGCTCCTAAGGCCTGGAGACAGGATGTCCAGCAAGGAATGATAGAAAATGCTGGTCCACGGACACTTGACCCACACATCTTAACCAGAGTGGCACTCACATTGCAGTTAAAACCCTTAGCAACCGGCCAATTATCTCTATATGCTGACTGGTGTGCAGAGCAGAAACGAAACCTAAGGCATGATCACTGCTATCAAGAATTTACACCTGGCGCAGCGGCTCACGCCTGTAATCCTAGCACTCTGGGAGGCCAAAGCAGGAGGATCACTTGAGGTTAGGAGTTCAAGACCAGCCTGAGTAAGAGTGAGACCCCCACTCTACCAAAAATAGAAAAAATTGGCCAGGCATGGTCAGGTGTGCACCTGTAGTCCCAGCTACTTGGGAGGCGGAGGCAGAAGGATCGCTTGAGCCCAGGAGTTGGAGGCTGCAGTGAGCTATGATGACGCCACTGCACTCTAGCCTGGGTGACAGAGCAAATCTTAAGAAAAAAAAGAGAGAGAATTTATAATCTTGCTGGTGAGGAAAAAAGAAATATATGCATAAAAGAAGCAGTTGGCAAAAGGTCACTTAGAAATAAATTAAGCTCATAATGAAAATCTCCTGAAGAAACATAGATTTTTCCACACAAAATAAATGATCCATGTATTAAGCTGAACAATAGTATGTAATTAATAAAACTTAAGGAATTAATAAGAGCACACAGCAAAAGATTTTAAAAATCACAGAAATAATAAAGACCTGGTCAAGCCCCTTCGGTTTTTTTGTTTGTTTTGAGACAGAGTTTCACTCTGTTGCCCAGGCTAGAGTGCTGTGGTGTCAGCTGAGCTCACAGCAACCTCAAACTCCTGGGCTCAAGCGATCCTCCTGCCTCAGCCTCCCAAGTAGCTGGGACTACAGGCACGTGCCACCATGCCTGGCTAATTTTTATATATATTTTTAGTTGGCCAATTAATTTCTTTCTATTTTTAGTAGAGACGGGGTCTCGCTCTTGCTCAGGCTGGTCTCCAACTCCTGAGCTCAAACGATCCGCCCACCTCGGCCTCCCAGAGAGCTAGGCAAGCCCTTGGGTTTTAATTTGTCTCTTGCCACAGCTGTCAGTGAGAAAGTAAACTCTTCCTGCCCAGCAGGTCTCTATATGGAAAGGATCACTAATTCTTCTTCCCCACTGGGACAATCTCGAAAGGCAGGTTCTCACACTACAGAGTGCACCAGTATCACCTGGAAATTGCCTGTGTCTGCAGGGTTTCTTGACCTCAGCACTACTGACATTTGGGCCAGATAATTCCTTGTCGTGGGGGCATCCTGTGCAGCCCCCTTCCCCCCTGGGCTCCACCCCAACAGATGCCAGCAGCACCCCACCCGGCTGTGACAGACAAAAATGTTTCCAGGCACTGCAGAGTCCCCAAGGGGCACAATTGCCGCCCCCTCCCCAGGTTAAGAACCCAGCTCCAAGATGGACCCGAGAAAGCTACATACGTAACAAGCACCCAGGGCTTCTACCTTCCACCTGCAGGGCTGATTTTCCAGGCTAAGACTGGGTGTGTCCACAGACTGCCCCTTCACCTACAGCTGGGGCAGAAGGCATCACAACCCCAGCTCGCTGCTCCCTCCGCGTGACGGAAGTCCACACCCACTCCCTCGTGTGTCTCTGTAGGAAGAGTCCTCTCCACCCCATGGATGCTGGACCTCGTCATGTGACTTGTTTCCATCAATGGGATGTGAGAGAGACTAACGGGCAGAGACCTTCAATGTCCCTGCATGGTTTAGCTTGGCTTCTTACACCTACCAGGATAAACACAAAGACACGCCCCAGGGTCCCTCAGCCCCAGAATGAGGAAGGTAAGGTACATCACCTCAGCCCTAAACCCAGCCTGGAAACTGAGGAGGCCTTCCTGTTCCCAGCTGAGCCCAGGAGAGGAGCCACAGCTAATCACTGACAGGGAGTGAGAGAGAAATGGTTTCAGCCTCTGACTTTGGGGGCTGTTTGTTATGCAACATTAGCATGGCAGAAAGCTGACCAATACACTCCCAAAATATGTTTGAGCCAAAACGCTGATTAACGAGCCCATACTATCACAAGTCTTCTGTCCCTTAAGACACCTGTCCCCCTCTCCATTTTGCAGAGATACAAGTGCAGAGGCTGCTTATTTAGACCCCAGAAGTGCGCACACGGCATCTACAAAGTCCTGGGGGCTGGGCACCACCTGCTACCTCTGCTCGCGAGCGTGGTGGCAGTCTGGTTCCTTATCCACAGCTGATAGACTGAGACTCAAAGTCCAAGGAAGTGGCTCTGGCACTGTCCCTGATAAAGCCCCTAGCCAAGGGCAGCAAGGGCCCTGAGTGTGGGGCTCTTGGGAGGGAAAGAGGGCCCAGGCACGCTTGGGGACGTGTCCCCAAGCTGCACCAGCAATCTCAGGGCTTTCCAAGATGGAAAGTGAAACCCTGACTCTGCTTAGAGACAAATCAAGACTCAGTGAGTAAAGAGACACATCAACAAAATGTTCCAACAGCCCTGGATGTCTGAATTATTCCAGAGACAAAAAATGAACACTAAATAAATGCACAAGTCCTGCAGGCTTCTGGGGAGCAAATTAAGAGACAGGAACAAAGGAGATAAGTCTCTCTTTGAAGACTGACCATGTAGTAGGCAGAATATTGGCCCCCAAAGATGTCCACGCCCAAATTCCTGGGACCTGTGGATATATTTTCTTCTATGGCAAAAGGGACTTCGCAGATGTGATTAAATTAAGGACCCTAAAGTGGGGGATTATTCTGCATTGTCCAGGTGGGCCCAGCGTCAACACAAGAGGCTTCAGAAGCGGAGCAGGTTTGCAGGCTATGGTGGGAGGGAGGTGTGCCTACAGAACAGTCGAGATGCCACGCGCTCCTCTGAAGGTGGGGGAGGGGCCGCAGCCCAGCAATGGGGCAGCCTCTAGAATATGCTCTGGATAAGCAAGGACACGGATGCTCCCCTAGAGCCTCCAGAAAAGAAGTGGCCCTGCTGAAGCCTTGATTTTAGCAGAGTGAGACCCTCCCTTTCAGACTTCCGACCTCTAAACTGTAAGATACTAAATAGGTGTTGTTTCAGCCAGTAAGTTGGGGTCATCTGCCCCGGCAGCAACAGGAAACTAATATAGTCAATTACAACATCAACCAGGAAAATACCCATGGCCTTCAGCCTTACCAATAAGCCCTTTGTAGCAAGCATGGATGGCCCAGTGACGTCCCATGGGTGGTCTGAGAAAGTCAGCCTCCATATTCTCCGACCCAAGCCAGGAGCAGTCATTTTGGTCATACACAGACAGAAAGTCGGTAAATTCAGAAAAGTAAACAATTCTCTAATTCTGTTACTGAGTCAGTCATGGTTGCAGCTTCGGGGACACCCCAGAAAGCAGCCAAACTCTTGCTGCTACAAATCCCACAACCTCAGCCCCAGGAGGAACATCCCACAGCCCCCACGGGAGAGAGAGTCGAGCTTCTTAACTGTACCCAAGAAAGGACATCCTAAAATGCCACCCAAACTACATAGCAGGAGAGAGACATCGGCACGCACACGCACAGCTTCGATGGCCCGAAATGGTTTTTGTGTTGGCCTTTAGGTACAGGGAATTGGAAGACATGTGGAGGAACTGGAGAGGAAGGGAAGGGAGATAATTACAGTCTGTGCTAGACTGGAGGCTGAACTGTAAACGATCTTATGAACAATGTTCCATTTGTGAATGATTTCACATTTTAAATGTAATTGGAGAGAGCAGCAGCCTGCGTCCCGGCCGACTCACCCCGTAACACTCCTCACCTAAATGCCCAGCCCTGCGGCACGGCCCTTCCGTGATCACCGTGGTTTTGGCAAAGGATGCTGCCAAGGAACCAGAACAACACGTGCCACACATGGACGAAACTCAAAAATACAAAGTGAAAGAAGCCAGACATAAAAGGCCACGTATCGCACGATTCTGTTTCTCTAAAGTACCTACTGCAAGTCCAGAGCCAGAAGGCAGACTCAAGGTGCCAGGGGGCTGGGGAGGGGGGATGGGCAGTGATGTCTTAATGGGTACAGGGTCTATTTCGGGGGTGATGACATTCTAGAATTAGATAGTGGTGATGGTTTAGTGGCTGCACAACTTTGTATACATACTAGGAAATTCCTGAGTTATATAGACTTTAGAAGAATGAGCTACATTGTGCTTAAGTAAGCTGTCATTAAAAAAAAAAAAAAGGTCAGGCATGGTGGCTCCCAGCTGGAATTCCAGCCCTTTGGAAGGCTGAGGTAGGAGGATCACTTGAGGCCAGGAGTCTGGGACCACCCTGGGCAACATGGTGAGACCCCATCTCTACAAAAATAAAAAACAGAAAAATTAGCTGGGTGTGGTGGTGTACAGCTATAGTCCCAGCTACTCAGGAGGCTGAGGCAGGAGGATCACTTGGGCCCAGGAGTTTGAAGCTTCAATGAGCTATCATTGCACTGCTGCACTCCAGCCTGGCAACAGTATGAGATCCTGTCTAAAAAAAAAAGGAGAAAAAGAAAAGAAAGAAAGAGAGAAGAAGAGAGAGAAAGAATTTCTAGCTCCTGCCTGGTAGCTGGCTTGCTAGATTAGACTCCTGAAAGGCCAACAGGCCCCTTGCACTGACTGGTTTGGGACTGGCTGTTTTAGGGGGCTGGGAGTGGATGGACAAAGGATAGATTTTTGTGTGACCCACTTCACCCTAAAGTCCCAGAGGCAGAGCAGCACCATGGAGCCCTAGCACAGGATGTCTCCAAGCCTGCCCCACACAGGTGGGTGCTGACAGCATGGCCTGGCTGTGCCATGAGAAGTGACTCCAGCGATTGGCAGCAGAGAGAGAGAGAGACAGAGTGAGGGCCCAAGGTAGGTCCCCAGTGAAGGCAAACTCCCTTGTTGGGGGAAATCACAGCAATATCAACAGCGACCCACACGCCCTGAGCAGTTGTTGGTGTCAGCCCCTTGACATAAGAAAGCCAAGCCCAGAAGCCCAAAGGCAAGACTGATGCTCA
The DNA here is from genome assembly GCA_008750895.1 of Mirza zaza. Classification (NCBI taxonomy): domain Eukaryota; kingdom Metazoa; phylum Chordata; class Mammalia; order Primates; family Cheirogaleidae; genus Mirza; species Mirza zaza. The sequence goes on from VSMD01006486.1 coordinate 80,210, forward strand.
ACCACACAAAAAGCAGGAGCCTGGGCTGGGCCCAGTGTCTCACGCCAGCACATTGTGAGGCCAATGCAGGGGATCACTTGAGGCCAGGAGTTTGAGACCAGCCTGGGCAACATGGCAAGACCCTGTCACTACAAAAAAATAAAAAATTATTTGGGTGTGGTGGTGCACACCTGTATTCCCAGCTACTCAGGAGGCTGAGACAGGAGGATCACTTGAGTCCCAGGAATCTGAGGCTGCAGTGAGCTATAATCACACCACTGTACTCCAGCCTGGACAACAGAGCAAGACCCCGTCTCCAACAAAAGGGCCAGTGGCGGGGGGGGGGGGGGGGGGGGGGGGGGGGGGGGGGGGGGGGGGGGTGATGATTCAAAGCACAAGCAACATTACAAGACAACAAATGGTCCAAGAGAAATATTTAGAACAAAGGAGTAAATATCACAATGTATGAAGACTTCCTTTTTAAGGCAGCGGCCCTCAGACCATCATCACTGGAAACCTGTCAGAAGGGCCAAGGCTTAGTTCCCACCCAGACCCACTGTTCCAGAAATTCTGGGGATGAGGCCGGGCGCTGTGTTCTAACAAGCTCTCCAGGGGGTTCTGACGCATGATGAAGTGTGAGAACCTGGTAGGACCACGTAAATATTTATAGTAGCATTACTCATAATAGTCCAAAAGAATGGACCAGCCCAACCACTAGCAAATGGATAAATGAACGCAGTGTCTCCACGCAGGATGGAATCCTACCCGGCAGTAGAGAGGAATGAATGAATGACACGTGCAACAACAGGGAGGAAGCCCTAAAATCACGGTGCCAGTGGAAGTCGGACAAATGGTGAGCGCATGCTGTACAGCCTCCCTGAGATGAAATGCTAGGAAACACACACAAACTACCCTATGGGAATAGAAAGCACATCCACGGTGGCAGAAAGAGATCACAAAAAGGCACAAGGAGACTTTGGGGAGGGTAAAACACTCTTTATTATTTGGATTGTGGCACTGGTTCTGCAAATATGTGTGTGCATACGAAAAAGTCATTAAAACCGCACACTTTTTACATGCCTCGTTTACTGTACTTCACTATACCTCAATAAGATTGTAAAAATAAGGAAAGCAGATGGAGCGGAACAAGTATAATACGAGCCCATTTAGATGAAAACACAAGATTGCATACTTGTGTCTGGACAAATGAAACTGCTAGAAAAAGATCCACAATGCTGCACTCTAAGCTGTGAAGACTGGTGATTGCCAGTGGGGGAGGAAGAACACAGGCCCCCACACTGCTTGGATTCTTGGCAATTAGCATATAAACACGGATTACCTTGAGGGGGTGGAAATGAGGTTAGAAACGGGCCAAAAGAAACCAAAGAATCAGGAAAAGGAGTTTCTTAAAAGGCAGAAAGCAGAGGCAGGCAGGGGTGGGGGTGGGGAGGAAAAGGCCCCACCAGGTAGGGACAGAGGAGCAGGGTCAGCGCTGGGAGGGGTGCTAAGGCAGCCGAGAAAGGCAGGTGTAGGGACCCAGTTCTTCAGGAACAGACAGAGGATAGATGTGACCACCAGGTCAAAGCCAAGCATTGCCCCAGTGTCTCTGTCTACACCGTCATTTCATCGCTCACTTGTAAACGAATACTTCCAAAGGATTTGCAAGTCATTCTTTTGCCTTCTAAACTGAGTTCCAAAGTCTTGTTTATCCTTTTTTGCTTTAGGAAAAAAATCCCTATTTTTTTCTAAATATGTGTGTAAGACTGATTAAGAAGCTTATATTTCTTTCGTAAGCCCGATGGGCTTTTTATTCCTTCAACTTCATTAAGTCCTTTTGGAGGACTAAGTTCCTCGCTTAAAACTACCACCAGGTGCGACACTACCAAAGGCAGGGTTTCTCACCTTGGCACTGCTGACCTTTTGGGCTGGACAGGCGTTTGCTGGCAGGGGGACCACCCTCTGCACTGCAGCAGGCCTCTACATGCTAGATGCCTAGATGCCAGTTCAGCTCTTCCTCGTGTATGACAGCCACAAATGTCCCCTGGGAGCAAAATGCCCCTGGTTAAGGACCAAGCAGCGGTAGCCCTGGGCCAGTGTCCAAGTTCCCTGCAAGCCTGAATGACACACGCAGGTGCTTTCAAGGTGGATGCACAAAGGGGTGTTTGCCCTGTTGTCGCATCCTCAGCCCGCCATTGCCTGGTCCCCTACCTGTCAAACAGGGCCCTGAATGCACTTCTCCCCACTGCTCACACCAACATGCTCACACCTCCTGTGTGCCGAATTCTGGGTTTCACATTTAGAGTCTGCCACAAATCCACTGTTATCCTGAACACTATCATACTCATCGCCCTCTCCCTCCCATCCCTCCCCAGGGTGTTGTGGGAGTCGGGTCTCACCACCTGGAAAGTCCAACTAAGCACAAAGACACTCCTTGGAAATATAACTCTAAGATATCCACAGAAGGGGACGGTATAGAGACAGAAAGGAGATTAGCTGTTGCCCATGGCTGGAAGGTGGGAACAGAGACTAACGACACCTCGATCTCCTATCCTGACCTCGCTGTGGCATGAAATGTTCTCAAACTGGACTATGGTGATGTTTACACAACGCAGTAAGTTCATGAATAATCACTGAATTGCACTACTTAAAAAGGGGCATTTTTTTATGGTGTGTTATTCAAACCTCAATAACCTTGTTTAAGAAAATCAGCTGAATTTTAAGGCAGACTTAAGAATTTTATGTTAAAGGAAACAACATCACGACAAGCTGACGTCTTGGCAACCCGAACGCAAAGCAAACATCTCTGGCAAACCCAAATGGAATGGAGCACCGCGTAGATTGCAAAGGGAGTTACTACCAACTGGAATGGACAACGTCTGTATCTAGCTCCACTCCATGAGGCACAGAAAGCCAAACACTCGCAACTGCCCAACCCAGAGGTGTGCACATAGAGAAATCCACTCCAGTGAGCATCTGGGTTACCAGAAACCCATACAGAAAAATACATTTGTCGTCCAAATATAGAACACTGAATGGAAAAGCAAACACAACAGGAAATGAGAGAAGGCTGAACATTTACTTTTAGATAGCAAGCTATGAATTGAGCCCAAGTCTCCCTTAAAACAAACGCCACGAAGAAAAATGGGATTAATGACCCCGGCTTGCTTCTCTGCTGTGCCAGGCATATAACAGAGGAAAGAAAATTCACAAAGGACAATCTACCCTGTGTTTTTTACACTTAAAGATGAATTGGGAAATAATTAAAACACACAGTCCCTTGTTTCAACTATCTTTTCTGAAAACATGTCCAGGATGTTCAAAAAATTACAAAATGTAACTAGAAACTAACTACTGGGTGTATGTGAGCTGTACTGACTGAGATAAAAATGAAATGTTTCCATGAGCTAATCTTATTCTATATTTAGTTTGAGTACACTAATGTAATTAACGAAGGTTATATAATTTCGCTAACTTCAAATTTCCAATTATAAAGCTTCGCATATAATTATCTGAACGAAAATTCATTTGATTTTTATTTCTGTGGAAAGATAAAGAGAGCTAATTTTAATAACCCCATTCTTCCTAACGAGAAGTAACTGCTTTCTTTGCTGTAAATTATGTAAACGGTACTTCAACAACGCTATAAACTAATTTCTTTTTATAGTCTCTCTTTAAGGTTAGTGTACTCATAGATTTCATGTCCCTGGGGTTTTACCATTTGTCCTTACCGGTCCCCTACACTCCAACTCCATCCACCTCTACCTCACACTCCCAGAAACTATACCTAGATAGACACACAAGACAGGTGCACGTGTGTGCACTAGGAAACAAAGTCAACTCTGGTGCAGGCTTCAGAACAGTGTGTTCAGGGCCATTTTCAGAGATACATTCTGAAATATAATGTCAGATGATTTGGCTGGCAAATAATCAAACAAATAATTATTAGCATCATCACTCAACAACAAAGACACAGAGGACTCCAGTGCAGAGCTGCAGCAATTCAGTGGCAACCGACTGACCTGCTTCCAACATGAAGTCAAGATCACCTGTCTAAGGGGCAAGGCGTCTAGCTAAAAGCAAAATACTGTGTCATTTCTCTCTCCTCTTTCAGGGGCTGGACAATGGGGGCAGATACGGCACATTCCCAAATACACCTTTTCCTCTGCTTTACACTCATTGTAACTCAAGTTCTCACTGGAGCATCAATGTGTTGACTTCTAGAGAGTAGAGACAGGTGCATAAATCTAGAGCGTAAAAAACTCTACTTCCAGTTTCTCTCCTCTTTCCAATGAGTGCCTTGTGAATATTATTATAAAGAGAAGCAACAGGGTTTTTTAAGTAGACATAAAAATTTCAGTTACCAAAGTTCACATGAAATGTCTACATAGATCCTGGCAAGTGTTAATGACATTTGCTGTAAGGTGTCCTGTCGGTATATAGAAATCTATAAATCTACAAGTATTGTTCCCCATGGGCTTTTTAATACACTAGGCAAGTATCTGATCATCATTTTATATACAAAGTTATACTGTAAATTCAATATTCACAAAGGGGAAACAGATGCAAACACCAACAATTACACACACACACACACACACACACACACACACACACACACACACACACAGAAAAAAAAAAGCTGACATGTAAATCCCCACAAGTTAAACAAACAAAAAACCTGGTCTGGAAACCTGACACTACTTGAGGTTGGCATTTAGAGTCTCACAAAAACCCAACCTTCAGCTATTCTCAGCAAATAAGCTCAGACAAAAGACCTTACCTTTGGAGGTGAGCCCTACTTCTCACCTCCACAATGTGGTCTGAGTCGTGTATATAGTTCTTACATTTATTCACACATACATTACTGCTATACCAGTAATGCGGCATCAACTGAGTTTCCTCTTTAAAAAACCCTGTAATATGAAATGCAAGACAAAAAGGGACTTAATAACAACCATGATGGATAAAATATGTCTCTGAAAACAAAACAACAAACAAACAGCCAGATTTAAGGCACCCACCAACTTTTATCACAACCCAAATCTGAACCACTTCTTCAACAAAAACACCAAATTCTCCAGGGCCCAAGGGTACCCTCAATGAAAGTAGCTGATTCATAAACAGAATTAAGTGATTATGAAAACAATCAGAGTCATAAAATGCTTAAAAAGCACAGCATTGTTCCAAGGTTTCCTCACGCACCTGCAACATACAAAATCCACACAGATCCAAAATGTGCACAATATCCTCCTGTTGCATGTTCCTTCTTCCCTGTCCCTAAGTCAAATCACCAATATCTGTCTCTCTGGAGTAATGTCCAACCTTCAAGCTGGTGGATCTCAAAGTTACTTCAAGCACACACACCTTGACAGCTGAAACTGGAAGAAAAGTGGGCTACAACTGTGTCCCGCCTACATCCAAGGCCTTTAATTGCTCCTTCTTCTAGCCTTTGCAGACCTAAATCAGTAATCTCAAAATGTTTTTCAGTGCATGTTCCTATCAGTGAAAAAGTATTGAGCATGTGCCCCCAACTCATAAAATTCATTTATTAAATATATACAAAACATTATATGTATTTTCACAGACAAAAAAATAGATAAGTATTAATTTTTAATAGACATTTTCATAGTTTCTTCCTGCACTCCAATAAATCTTGTTGTGTCCCTGCCAGAGGGCATCAAACTCACCTGGGAGGCCCTTTTGGGAAGTAAGATTCCCAAAGACTCCTCATTTCTGCCCCCCCTCCCCCAAATTTAGAAACTTCTAGTTTAAAGAAAACATACTCAGGGTCGGTGCGGTGGCTCAAGCCTGTAATCTTAGCACTCTGGGAGGCCGAGGGGGGTGGATTGCTTGAGGTCAGGAGTTCAAAACCAACCTGAGCAAGAGTGAGACCCTGTCTCTACTAAAAATAGAAAGAAATTAATTGGCCGACTAAAAATATATAGAAAAAATTAGCCAGGCATGGTGGCACATGTCTGTAGTCCCAGCTACTCAGCGAGGCTGAGGCAGGAGGACTGCTTGAGCCCAGGAGTTTGAGGTTGCTGTGAGCTAGGCTGATGCCATGGCACTCTAGCCTGGGCAACAGAAAAAAAAACATACTCAGGGTGCCATAAAATTTACGAGTGTCCCATGAAATGTAAAAGTAACTCTGGTTTCCACAAGCTTCTCCCCATGTGGTCTACCATGATTTCTGTCAAGATCTGGACACATATGAGATCATTCTTTCTTATTTTCATCAATTTCATTTTATTTTGGGTGTACCTCAAATGATACTTCTTCTGGCTTAGCCTTTTTGCAACATCATGATACAGATCACTGGAAATGGTTGGAACTGGCATAGAATCAGCAGTGACTTAGAAATGCAAACCAAATGTGACATTTCTTTCATAATCAAATTGGGAGTTAAACGAAACCATGTCTCAGACTGACCTGCAACTTTCAGAAATTGGCAATTGCCATTTTCAAGTTTATATTTTTGAATTCTTGAGTTTTTACCAACATAGAGTTGGCATTAAAGTTGAGTAGGATTAAAATGTCTGGTAATACTCTGTTGAAAAAAGAACTTAAGGCAAGAGCCCAAGTTTATTCCATTCCCCAATGAACCAAATGGTAGGGACATAAATTTCCTACTCAACTGCTTTTCCGAAGTACAGTCTGAAACTCTGAACACACCTGAATGTTTATGGATGCTGGGAATTACATTTGCGTATTGGCACCGCCGATATTTTTGGTGACAGACCTCCACTCAACTTCATTTCTCATTTTCATGTGGACATCAAGACAGTAAGGACAGCTACAAGAGCAGAGGTGTCCAGGTGGGGACTGAGAATTACTGACAACACATTAAACATGGAAATCACGGCTCGGTTGTGCTCCATTTTTCTCCAGTTCTTAAAATGACCTTATAAATGGCCTGGCCATCGTAAAGCGTTTGTTATTATTGATTTAAGAAATAAAATGGCACCACAGACAGTAAGCTTCCTTTTGTCCCCATCCACCAGGACATTCAAACACAACTGAACACCGCCACACGCTCACGCAGACTTAAGCCTCATGACAGCAGGTTAAGTCGGTAACGGGAAGAGTCACGCTATCCACTATCTGGAAGGGGGGAAGTGCCCTGTCACTAACAGGGATGGCGCTGGGATCCAGTCCTCAACAGACCTGAGGAAGTTGTCCCATTCTTGGAGAGCTGGGAAGGGAACGAGGCCGCGATCTGCATCGGTGATCTGGGGTCACATTCTAGGTTCCAGCATTAAGAGAAACAAGCAAAGAAAACTCTTATGTTTTCTTTTAAACATTCCAGCTACATCCACCACGATAGGAAAAAATGACAGGAATTCGAGGCAGACACCCTGGTCAAGAATAAACACGGGGAGTTTAGCCATGGGCATGGTTTGTGCTTGTGTGACAGTGTCTCCCGAGACTGAAAACTCCAGGACTTCCAAGAATGATCCAGAGGCACCCAACCAAACTGTCTTCTCAACTGTTTTTTTTTTTTTTTTTTTAACAAAAATACACAACTAACTTATCAATGTTTACAAAAACATTTCTTATTTTAGTCGTGGGAAAAGCGAGGGTCTAGGCAGAAGACATAAATAGCTGTCAGTGGACCCTAACATTTTGCTAACATAAAACCACCATCATCCTTAACCAGTCTAGAAAAACAGTGGCCTCCTGACCTTGAAGTAGGGTCGTGCTCCCACACTGAAATCTTCACACCTGGACAAGCCTTGAAGCTGCCCATCCAGCCCTTTTGCCCTGCCCGGGAGGACGCGCGCAGATTCTGCAACTTCACACAGCCAGGCAAACCACCCAAAGAAAGCCGCCACAAGGATTCTTCTAGAAAACACTTCCTTTGAGATCACAAAAAGCGAAATGATGGCCCAACGCAAAACGCAGATGAGCAGCTACACTGAAGCACGAATGCAGGAATTCATCTAACGCTTTTAGCCTATTTTGTATTCACATGATTAACCCACTGGGAAAACCGCAAAGGCTCTTAACAAACATGAGCCTTATGTGAGAACCTAAAGCCAGGTCTTTAAACTCCTGAAACATTTGACACACAAAGTGTCTTTCGGTAGTCAACGTGAGGGGACACCCTCTGAAAGGGCATCCCAAACTGTCCCTTCTCAAGCGCCATGGCTGCAATAACTCCCTGGCACAGAAGAAACACCAGATCTTTAGCAGCCTCAGCAACCCCCCTCGTACTTTCTCACACACAGTAAGCAGCAACAAGCTCTTCTTTTCCTTGATTTTGATAACATCCACAGTGCAAAACCTGCTGTCCTGAGGAAAGCTGGGTGGCCAAGTGTGCAGAGGCATGAAGTTCACCTGTCACCAGAGGGAAGGGTCTAGGAAGGTTCTAGAAGAGCAGAGGGACTCACATTAAGCATTTCATCATGTGCTTTTTCTTTTTTTTTATTTCATCATGTGTTAAAGAAAACGGGATCCCGGAGACCTGGGCAGCAGAGCAGACGGGCGGGTGCCCCAGGGTAGGGGCCGGGGCGGGTGGCCATGCACCAACACCTCCCCAGGGAGAGACTCGTTCTCCATCCCAACTACAGTGGTGCTCACAGCACTCGACACACACAGAACTGTACACCCAAGGAGAAAAACACCCAACTTTACCATATGGCGATTTAAATTAAAATCATACAGATATAATTATATGCATTTTACACAGATAACTAGCCCTGAAATTCAAGAAGGAAAAGATAAGAAAAGAAAGCAGCAAACCACCAGAGACCATCCTAACTGATAGAGACATCGCCAGACCCAGCACCCAACTTTGAAAAGGGGAAAATATAAGCACATGGTGCTCCAAGCATTATAACAATTCTCTCTCTTTTAATACGACAAGCTGGAGAAATAGATTTTATTCTCTCATTCTCTTCTCTCAATGAGAAAGCTAAGGCTACAGTTCACCGATTTGTCCAGTGATGCAGTCCATGCATGGCGAGCTAGCTGCACACCAGGTTTCCCTCACAGCTGTCCCCAGCCCCCAGGTCTGGCAGGAGCCCAGAATCCCTGAAACCAGGTAGAGCCTGGAGCTCCACTGGGGCTCATGTGGATGTGGGGGCCAGGGGCTGGCTCAGGACAACCCAAGCCAAAGCAGGACCATACCCTGTACGCCCTTCTCCTACTGACACTCCCAAGAGCACCAAGAAGCTGACCCAAAGTAAGACCTAGTAAGTCTGTGATGACAGCAGTAAAACTAAAAGGAAGAAACTGAGAAACACGCACTCAGGGTGTACTTGTACTTGGGGCTCTAAGACACTGGCATGAGGCAGAGCTTGGGCGACAAGCAGTCCGTCCTGCCAACACTCACAGGCATTATTCATAATCAGTCTTGAAAGTCACTTTCCACCGCCCCCTTCCCTTTGTCCTCTGAGCACCTGAAACTCTTAGTGAATCCATCAGCAGCTATTGTAACTTATTCCCTAATATAAAGTTTCCCTAAACCGTGTGTGCCTTGACAACTGTACAACTTGATACATGCAATTGCACAGCTGACCATATAATTCAGGGTTCGTCCACCCTGGCACCACTGGCATTTGGGGTCAGGTCATTCTCTGTGGTGGGGCTATCCCGTGCACCACAGGGTGTTGTGCAGTATCCCGTCCCTGGGCTCTGCCCACTAGATACCAGGAGCATCCCTAGCCCCAGGTGTGACAATTCAAAATGTCTCCAGACATTGGCAGATGCCCCTTGAGGACGGGGACAAAACTGCCCCGATTGAGAACCATTAGCTGGCTGCAACATTCTGGAGCTCTATGTTGAAGACCCCATTTCCATAAACAACCTTCTTCTCTATCTTTAATTCTAAGACTTCCTTTTCTCTTAAACCATCTCAACCTCTCTGATCCCACTGACAAGAACGAACCTAAGCATGCAAGGGAAATGGTACCCAACTTCCTTTGTACAATAAACATATTCTCTCCTGTCTTAACTTTAAATGTGCTCCAATTCCATTTCTTAACCTTCAGGCACACTGGGGATTCTCCATAAATATTTGACGGCAAAGATAAGGCACAGAAGGGCGCTGCGGGGCAGTGCCAGTTCGGGTCCTCTGAAGTCAGGTCCCCACGGCCCCCCACGCAGCAGCCAGGGAGTGACTCTTAATGACTGCATTTCTCCCTCGAGATTTCAAAGTCCTTTTCTCAGGAAAGGCTCTCTCTCCTTGCCCTTTACAAACATGTTGGCTTTTTACATCCCTCCCAACATCCAGCTTTTATTCTGGTTCTGGTGGGTTTCAGGTTCGCCAGTCTGGCCAGCACAGTCCATATGGCGGTACCCCACAGAAAGGGTAGGCCGGAGGGAGAGGGGGCTGAGACCCCAGGGAAAAGCTCGCCCCAGTCTCCGGCTCAAGAGGTCAGCTTCTTCCTTCACGCTGAAAATAGTTACGGGAGAAAAAAAAAAGTTTATCTTTCCAAATTAAAAAAAAGTGCTTACAAAATGCCCTTGATTTTGCTTCCCGATTGAAACTATTTTTCAAATGAATCTGGTGGTGAAAGATTAACAGCGCACTGGATGGAGCGTACTACTTTTTGTTTTTAAGCAGGGGGAAGGAAGGGCCAATGCAAGGTATCAGGAAAGCAGGGCAGGGATGGTCTCGTTCCGCTGGGCAGAGAAACTGTGATCATCGGCTAGGCCGGAGGGCCACAGGGCCACGCCGAGGGCACAGCACAGCTGTGTACACAGCCTGGCAGGAAACCAGGAAAGAGACAACCCCAAGTTTTAGCTGAGGTGTTCGCCCACCCTGCAGGTAACGGTGCCAAGAATCTGCACTTGTGACATTCGGGCCCACTGCAGAGGGCCTCCCCCTGGAGGGATCCTCGTCCTGCCACTGGAGACCCTTGGGCACCCAGGTGTGTGCATCCTTTCAGCCAACGGCTAGCAGGACAAACCAGAGTCCTGACAAGAAGCCGAAGTGAGAGGCTCATGGCAGGACACTTCTGGGAAGTCACCTCTCCCATAGAGCCGGTTTCTCCCCCAGCCTCATTAGCAAATAAAATTTCTACAAAGAACTATGCAAATGTCACATCCACTAAAGAAATAAAAATAACACCCTGACTCAGGGGTCTTGTGTACGGGGAGAAACAGCTAATACTTGGCCATGTTTTGTTTTTTTAATACTTTGACTATTGTGAAATCTACCTTGTTGGAAGGATTCCTTATCAGCCTTTTAATAGGGAAGATTTTGACCTCAAGAGATTCAACCTTAATACTTAGGGCTTAAACTGCAAGGAGGGGATGAGGGAGCCTGAGGTACCCACAGGACAAGCAAGGGCTTGAAAATACCAGACTCGGTTTAGCACTACAGGTCCCCGGCATGGGACGCTCACTGACAGGGGAACCTTTAGCCTGGCATGAGCCTCCACCTACACCGTCCCAAGGACTCCAGCAGGCAGGGAAACTGGCAGTGCCATTTTTCAGCTGGGGAAACCAAGTCACAGAGCAGCTGAATGCCTTGCCCAAAGTACAACACCCAGTCGGGGAACTCAAGCTTAGCGCTCTGGTTTTCTAACTCTAAATCGGTCCAAAGCACCGCAATCTAGCGTTCACAGCTGTCAATTTCAGGTTAAGAACCCATCAGCTGAAACCACTTTCAGCAGGCAAAACCACTTTCAGCGGGCAAATCACTGGCTGAAACGGGTCTTTCAAAAAAACAAGTAGGTCTATCTGTGAGTTATTGCAAACTTTATCAACCTCTCCCTTACCACCCCCCACCCCTACAAAAAACACACCAATTCTCTTGACTGTCTTCTTCAGCAAGGCTTCACGAGAGTAGCGCTCTCCAACAGAACTTCCTGCACGTTTTGTGCTGTCCAATATGGTGGCCACTTAGCCACAAGCAGCTACTGAGTACGTGAAATATGGCTGGTGGAACTGATGGAACAGAACTGTTATTTTCAGTTAAGTCTAAATATGCATATGTGGCAAGTGGCTGCCATATGCAATGACAAAGCTATAGAAGAAAACAATCACTCCACTGTGGTCAACCTTCTGTGATTCTGTTGAGATATGTCCATACATAATACATGGATCTTTATGAACATAACCAATGTAGATTCTCCTATATATGTATGTGCATATAATTTATGGATCTTTTGTCTCCAAGTGACAAAATCCACACTAGGTGGGACAGAAAAAGGCAAAATAACACCCAGATTAAGTGCTAGGCTTCGGGAATCAGACAATATTCCCTCTACTAGGTACAGTATTAGCAAATTACTTAATATCTATGAGTGTTGGTGTCCTCTGCTGCAAAAGAGAAACAATGATTGCAATCCATAGGGCATTAAATGCCCATAAAATCCTCAGTGTATGGCATTTGAGTAATATACAGGCAATTATTCTATTTGCATAAGAGCAACAACTAAAATTTGCAAGAGGCTTTATATTTTTTAAAAACTTCAACATGCATTCTCTTTAGCTCCTTCAACTATCCAGTAGGACGATTTTAGTTCTCCTTTTTATTTTTACACATAGGAAATGGTGCTCAGAAAAGTTGCAGGAGTTCAAGGTTACTTAACTGGTCAACGGTAGAGCATAAACACCATGGCCCTTTCAAAAGGTCAGGCCAAATGGGGATGAAGGCAGTTCTTCTCAACAAACACTGCCTGTCATGATGCTACCTGCCATTGTTGGAGATGAACTCAGGGAGCTCTATTCACCACCATCTGCTCTCAAGCCCATTTAAACCCTCCTACCAGCCCAGCAAGGCAGTTTCACGATGCCATCATACAGATGAGAAAACCAAGGCTCTGCTAAAAGTGGAATTCAAAACCAAATGCAACTCCAAAGTCTGACATCACAAAATATCCCTATACAGTTCATGAAAAAGCCCAAACTTCTAGGAGGACTGAAAAGATCTGGGAGATTTAGGGATCAATGTGTGAAAATTTAAGGGAGACATTCACAATTTCTGGACTGACCAAGCCTTGGATAAAAGAATAAGAACAGCCAATACCCAAGGATCCTAGTAGCACACCCTGCTGTAGTGAGTGGGCCACGCCCCACCCCCACCCCCACTCTGCCTTGCCTGGGCCTAACAGAGGACCTGGCCTCTAGCAGCAGCTCTGTGCATTTTTGAATAAATATTTGTCCATGACCATAAAGGGGAAATGTATCTTCTAACTAAGATGCTCCTGCATAGAACCAGCGCTACAGTTATAATTCACGAAAAAACTCCAGATCTTGATACATTAACTTCTAAGCATGTCTACAATAACAATTTTTTGTAAACCCCTTCCTACTCTTTCCTGGCAGTGTAGACTTCTCTTGAGTTCCAGTAAGGGGGTAAAATGCAGGGGGTGAGGGAGCCAGGACCACAGCACTACACCAAAAATCTCCACTTTCGTCCCTCAGGTGTGTGTTCCTTTAAAGCCTGCAATCGCCTTAAGGGGCCATTTTAATAATTGGATCAAGGGAGGAACTTCACCTTTTATCCCTGTATTAGCAACACAGCTTGGTGGTTTTCCACAAAAATCTGCAGCACATTTTGAGACACGACTGCCTTTTAAAATAAAACCGTCATACTCAACATTCTTTTTCTCCTAATTGTGTCTTTTCTAGAAACGACTTCTTGTAAACTTTTCATAAAATTGTCAAAAGCTATTTCCTACAGCAAAGCCACCGCCTGGGACCTTAACCGGAGCTCCCCTCCGGTCCCTTCCCCCACCCCTCCCCCTCCCTAGTCCCAGCCCTCCCTTTCCAGCTTAAACCCGGGACTCGCGCGGCGTGTCAGGGGAAAACACCCAGAAGGCAGGTCAAGCCACACATGACAATGCAAAGCAGAAACAGCTGCAGATACCATAGGCGGTGGGTTTTTGTTTCCTTTTAGATTTTGCTCCAAAACATCACCGACTCTAACAAAAACCCCTTGGACCTAACTGTGTGCACTGTCCGACGCAGTTGGTCGGAGAACAAGAGGCCGAGCCCTGAGCAAGCCCGAGCCCTCCGCCCGACCGCGCACAAGCGACGCACGTGAGCTCCAGGCCCTTACCCCAGAGTGGCAGGCCTCCAGCGACCCAAAGTTGTCACCAACCCAGCGACCACCGACTCCCGAAGGCGCAGCCTTTATTCTGAGCTCCGATCCCTCCGTTAGGGAAGGTCCCCCCAGGGCCAGGGCCGAGGATCTGGGGGACACCCCAACCCACCGCCGCCAGAGTCCAGGAGCAACAGGTCTGCACGGTGCGCTCCGCAGACGCCCGAAGTCCAGGGGCGCCCCAACCCGGTCCCCGCGCTTGGGCCGGGAGTGGCGGATGAAGGGGGCTTCCGACTTCCTTGACAGTTTCCGCGCCTCCGAAACTGAGCATACACGGGGACCGCGCCGCCTCGCCCGCCTCTCACTCGTCTCCGCGCGGCCGAGCCGCCACCCGGTTCCGGGCCAGCCCGCACCCCGGAAGACCGGGGCTCCCCTCCCCCAGGGGGGAATCCCGCCTAGATCCCCCAGCCCGCGGGGGCGCAGGTTGCCCAGCGAGCCCCAAGATCTGCAGACAAAGGGGCACCGGGGGTGGGGGAGACCAAGCGCTTCCCCAAACTTACCGGCCGCCTCCCCCGCCCAAAAACAAAGGCGCCCCCCGCCAGGCTCCGTCCGCACCCACCGCTCCAGCACTTTGGGGAGCGGCCGCAGCGGGGTATTGTTCAGCCTCCAGAGAGAGCGCCGCGCCCCGGTCCGAGCGCCGCGGGGACAGCGAGGGACCTGCCCCTCCAGGAGTCCCGGGGGCGGGCGGAGCGTCCGGGCGCCCAGGTCCGCCGCCAGACCCCGGGGTGACTCCGAGCGCCGCTTGCCACAGAAGTTTGCGCGCCCCCAGCCCCGCGCCCGGCGAGCCCAGCCCCGCGCACTCACCTCGCCGCGAGCAGCGCAACTTGTGGCGGCGCCGCCGTGCCCGGCCGCGCTCCGCGCCTCCCTGCGGCCGGGCGTCGCCGAGCCCGGGCCGTGCCGCCGCCGAGCAGGGCCCGGCGCCCCGGAGCAGCCGAGCGCCGCCCCCGGGCCGCCCCCGCCCCGCGAGTCCCCGAGAGGGCGCGGGCGCTGGAAAGTTTCGGTGCCGAATGGCGGCCGGAGGGCGCAGCAGCGGCGGCGGCGGCGGCGGCGGCGGGGCGGGGGCGCTGGCGGCTACTCGCTCGCGAGCGCAGGGGGGCTGGGGTGGGAGCGGCGGCGGCGGCGGCGGCGGCGGGAGAGGGCGGGACGGCGGGAGGGACCGGCACGGGCAGTGACCTCCGGGGAAGCGGCCGCGAGCGCGCCGACCCAGGCCGGGAGGACTACTAGGGGTGCCCAGCCACCACGGCCCGCCCCTCCCCCACCGCCGGGGGAGGGGAACCCGCATCCCAATCGGCCCCTCCCCTGCGCCCTGGGGGGGCCGCGTCCCGAACCAGCCCCTCCCCCGAGAGGGTAGGGACTTCAGCCCTGCCCCTCCCCCACGGCAGGGGACCAGCGTCCCTACAGTCCCTCGCGCCAAACCCACCCTTCCCCCCCGCCGAGAGGGTGAGGGGAACCCGGGCCTCTCCCTACTTGCTCCGATCCCTGCCCTTAACCCGTGGCCTCTATGGGAACAGAAAGGAACCCCGGCCTAATCCCACCGAGTCCCAAACCTAGCCTTTCCACAGTTGCCTGGAGGGGACTGGAACCCGGGCCACCCCCGAGGATTCCAGGGGAGGGGACTCCAGGACACTGCTAAAGTGTTACCCTTCCCCAGCTGCCCAGTTGGCCCTACCGAAGCTCCGGCAAACTGCCCGAGTGTGTATCTCCCTCAAAACCCGGGATTTAGAAGACACCCCAATTGTCTCCCCCCCACTTCAAAAAGTGGGGGCTCAGGCGGAGCGTCGACCTTTGCAAAACACCTAACACCTCCCGGGAAGAGCCAGAAATGCTTAGAGAGGAACTCACACTCCGGTAGGCACCAGCAACTCGGATGTGGGGGCGTGTAGGGAGGATTTGGGGGAACCTGAGCCCGCGGACCTCCTCACCCCACCCCACCCCACCCCCAGGCTTCGGACCTGGGGATTTTGCAAAGTGTTTTCTGTTGCAATGGCTTACAGGGCCCAGCCCCGGTGCACCCAAGTCCCCAGCGCTCCTTCCTCCCCACCACTCTCGGCCTTAATTCATTTAGACAAATATCCGCTCCCCCTCCCCAGCACCTTTGGTGTCTGCCTCGTAGAAAATTTTTTAAATCAGTTCGCCCCTCCCTTTGGTATCTAATGAGCTTCGTGCTCAAAGCCCAGTACACTCAGCAATTTAAACTATAACCTCACTTGCTCCTTCCTGGAACACTGGACCATTTGTTCTTCTGCTTGTTGGGGGAGGAGGACCCGAGGTGAGTTTTTAAGGGGCCGGTCCTCCATCAAAAAGGCGGACCCAAAAATTACCCTGAGAAATATTGCTGTAAAACGTCAATGATGTAAAACGACTGTTGCTACACCATTATTAGAGCACATCAATAAAAAATACACACTTACACAGTCTCCATAATTGTGAATCAGCAGAATAGATTGTGTCTTATTATGTGTCAGTAGCCTTTCAAAGCCCCCAAAAGGACTTGGTGGGGCCTTGCCTTGAGCCTGCCCTGCGTTGCTCCCGGGCTCCCTGGGCTCGTGCAGACTGATGCTGAGGTATTACATGCAATCGAAAAACGAAGGGTGCAATAGAAAACCCGAGCGAGCTCCTGATGCAACTCTGCCCTGGTTACACGTGCTTCCCTTCCCCCACTGCCTGCTGGTGGGAGCGCTGCGTTTTTTCCGCCTGTAGGGTCACATTGTGGTTGATTGATTCTTCTTTCGCCTAGCTCAGTCATTCAGATTTGGAAAGTAAATAACAAGTTGACATCATTACAGCTCTCGGCTTTACGGGGACGCGGCCCTCGGCTACCGCACACTCTCGAGTAGCTGCGCAGCAAAACTGGCCCCCAAGGCCTGCCAGCCCAGCTGTCCTTAGCAGTTGGAAATCCCAAACTGAACTTAGTTAAAAGGCCTCTTTGTATGTTTGGATTACCTGACAGATGCCAATCATTTAAAGTGTGGGAAAGCGGTGGAAATCCTCACTCTCAAACTGGAGCCCAGTGTGGCCGGGTTTTGCGGATGATCTCTGGCAACCAACAATGCAAAAGCTCAGGATCCATCTTGCCTGCTTGATATTTCCCAGATAATCCTACCGATCTCCTTGCAGTTGAGGAGTCAGGCGCTTTTAACAGAGACTCACAGGCCCCTAAGTGACAGTTCCGAGACCTAAAACATGAAAAGAGACCGCCTACGTTTATCATGAAATCACCAAAATTCCTTTTTCAAAATGCTAGATGTCTGGTAGGTAGTGGTAAATTAGAATGTTATTTACTCTGTTGTGGTGATTTTTCAAATGTCCAGTCCTGCAGTGGGACAGAAAAAAAAAAACAAACGAGGAAATAAAGTAGAGCTGGAAGGAGTAGGTGCATTCTGAGACAACTAAATGCTAACAGGGAGGAACAATGATTTCCACTTGCTACATTTTATATCTTATTTTCAGGTACTGACTAGGCAGGCGAAAAACAAGAATCTGCTTGCAACAAATGTCATTAGCATTCCCCATAAACAGTACCCAAAATTTTAATTAAAGGGCAGTCAGATTGTACACAAATATCCTCAGCTACTCTTTGACAAATGAACAAGGGCAATTCATCCTTTTTAACAAATGATGCTGGAACAGCTGAATATCCACATGTCAAGGAAAAACAAACCTAGACACAGACTTTATACCTTTTACAAAAACAAAAATTAACTTAATATGGGCCATAGATCTAACTGTAAAAGGCAAAACCATAAAACCCTAGGAAGGCAACATAGGAGAAAATCCAGATGCCCTTGGGTTTAGTGATGACTGTTTAAATACGACACCAAAAATAAGATGCATGAAAGAAAAAAATGACAAGTTGGGTATCATTAAAATTTTAAAAGTGTGCAAAAGACACTGTGAAGATAATGAAAAGACAATCCACATACTGAGAGAAAATGTTTGCAAAATCTCTGTCTGGTAAAGGATTGCATTCAGAATATACAAAGAATTATTAAAACTCCACAATAAGAAAACAACCCAATTAAACAATGTGCAAAAGATCAGAAAAAAAAGTCAAAGAGATATACAGATGCAAGCAAGCATATGAAAAGATGCTGAACATCATCTATCATTGGGGAATTGCTAATTAAAATACCAATGAGATACCACTAGGTACATTAGAATGGCTAAAGTCCAAAAAACTGACAATACCAAATGCTGACAGGATGCAGAGCAACAGGAGCTCTCATTTGTTGCTGGTGGGAATGTAAAACTATACAATTACTACAGAAGACAGCTTGGCAGCTTCCTACAAACCCAAGAGTAGTGGTACCATATGATTCAGCAATCATGCTCCTAGGTATTTACCCAACTAAGTTGAAAACTATGTCCACATAAAAACCTGCACACAGATATTCATAGCACCTTTATTCATAATCATCAAACACTGGAAGCAATTAAAATGTCCTTCAGTAAGTGAATAGATAAACAAACTGGCATATCCATACAATGGAGTATTATTCAGCACTCAAAAAGAAATGAGTTATCAAGCCACAAAAAAAAAAAAAAAAGAAAGGACTTTAAATGAGTATTGCTAAGAAAAAGAAGCCAGCTTGAAAAGGCTATGTATGTATGGTTCCAGCGACAGGACATCCTGGAAAAGGAAAAACCACAGAAATAGTAAAAACATCAATGGTTGCCAAGGGTTCAAGGAGGAGGAAGGGATGAGTAAGTAGACCACAGAGGATGTTTAGGGCAGTGAAACTATTCTGTATGATACCGTAATTGTGGATACATGTCATTATACATTTGTCAAAATTCATAGAATGTACAACACGGTAAATCCTAATGTAAACTCTGGACTTTAATTAACACTAATGTATCTGTATTGGTTCATTAATTGTAACAAATGTACTACACTAACTTAAGATGTTAATAACACTGGAAGCTGGGGGGTGGGGGAATGGATATAGTAATTGTACTACCTGCTCAATTGTTCTGTAAATCTAACACTTTTCTTTGAAAAATAGTGTATTTTTTTAAATAAAGAAAGAGAGTAGGAAGACAGTTGCATCCTCGACCTGGGTTGGCACCTAATACTTTTTTTTTAAATCTGATGGGATGAATTGTGTCCCTACCAAAATTCATATGTTGAAGCCATGACCCCCAGCACCTTAGAATGTGACTGTATTTGGAGATAGGGTCTTTAAAGAGGTAATTAAGTTAAAATGGAGTCATTAGGTTGGGCCTAATCCAGTCTGACTGGAGTCCTTTTAAGAAGAGGAGATTAGGACACAGGCACCCACGGAGGGATGACTAGGAGGGATGACTACATGAGGACACAGGGAGAAGACAGCCATCTGCAAGCCACAGAGAGACGACTCGGAAGAACCTAACCCTGCTGAGACCTTTATCTTGGACTTCTATCCTCTAGAATTGTGAAAATACGTAAATTTGTTGTTTAAGCCACTCAGTCTAGCGGTCCCTGCAAACTAATGCGTATGAGTTTTTCCTATTTTTTTCCATTTAGAATTTCATATTCAGTTCCTATCATTTGAATACCGAGGACACCTTCCATTTGGCATGGACGTATTCATATTTGATGGTATGACGGTATCATATTTGATTCTCCTAGATCCTCCCTGGAAGTCGGAGATTTTTATCTCCAATATTCAGAGGAAACAACCAGACTCAAGTGGTTAAAACTTGAGGGAAGAGGTCTGTAGCCATTTCTGTACTTCAGACCTTCTTCAGCAATTTAGTGAATATTGTTTCTATATACATAAAATGGTACATAAATACATCCAATCATACATAAGATTACAAAGCCACTCAATTATATTAAAATACTGTCATCCAATATTTTTGAGAATTCTAATATAGTAACACATGTGTTTCTTTTTCAGTACGTTGGATTGCAAGCTCTAGAGGTGGAAGTAGAGGTGGTTCTGATAACTTCCCTTTTGAAGTAGCAGTGAGCCTAAACAAAGCCTGCTGCTACTGCACCCTGTGAACACACATCCTGTTTCTCGTGGTGCAAATTGGTGACAAAGTACAAATACTGTAAAGGCTCCTGTCATTGGTCATTGCCCTTTGTGTTTATGGTTACCAGAAACACTAAGTTTCAGTTAGTTGTTCACGATTGGACAGCTGCAAACTTTTTCCCCGTGCAAGTTCATGGACTCCCAAAATCTCTCCCAGGACCTTTGCTGCCCCAGGGAAAAGTGCAAGCTGGAATTGTGTCCTCTATTGCCCGCATACCCACCTGGATTCATTAGTCCCTCCCATGGCACAGGACCAGGACACTAGGGTGAAGGGGGCTTAAGGGGGTGCCAAAAACACAGTCAGCGAGATAAATAATATTATAATGCCATGGCTTAAAACTCAAAATTCATGCAAAAACTCCATCATGAACAAAAATATCAAAACGTTCGACACAGCTCATTCTGTTTGCTGATGGTGATAGCGTCTAGAGAGCAGAAATGGCCAGTGACTTGGGCCACTGTTCAGAGAGGGGATGTCCTGAGAGGAGCCAAGGAGGAACTGGGGTGGGAGGAACAGTGCTCCATCAAAGGGAACTGCATATTGTTTTTTCCAACTAGCAAAGTTTTTATAGTTTTCGCAACATCTTCCAACACGCACTCACTGATTGTCGGAGTAACGTAGGAAGAGGTTGGGTGATATTATCATGATCATTTTCAGTTTACAAAGGGGAAGAGCTATTTTCAGAGGGGTTAGTGGCTAGGTTGGCTTCCTACTGCTACTGTGACAAATTACACCTTGTGGTATAAAATAGCATGTGTTTATTATCTGACAGTTCTTGGGGTCAGAAGTCCCAAATGCGTGTCACTGGGTATAAGGTTAATCTTATGACTGGGCCACAGGATGCCCAGATATCTGATTAGACATTATCTCTGGGTGTGTCCCCATGAGAGCTGGTGTTGGAATTGGCGGACTGGGTAAAGCAGATGGCCCTCCGCACCGTGGGGAGGCTCCTCTGACCCATTAGGGGCCTGGATAGAACAAAAACACGCAGGAAGGTTTATTCGCCCACCATCTGCCTGACTGCTGGAGCTGGGACATTAATCTTCTCCTGCCCTCCATGCTCCTGGTGCTCAGGCCTTCAGCCCCATACTGGAGTCTACACCATCTCTCTGGCTCTCCAATCTTCAGCCTATACCACTGGCCTAGGGCTCCAGCTTGCAGAAAGTAGATCATGGAACTTCTCAGCCTCTATAATCTCATGAGCCAATACCTTAATAACAAACCTCTTCATTTTATTTTTTATTTTTTTAGAGACAGGGTCTCACTCTGTCACCCAGGCTGGAGTGCAGGGGCACAATCATAGCTCACTGTAACCTCCAACTGCTAGGCTCAAGGGATCCTCCTGCCTCAGCCCCCCAAGTAGCTGGGACTACAGGTGCATAACACCATGCCTGGCTAATTTTTCTATGTATTGTAGAGATGGGGTCTCGCCATGTTGCCCAGGCTGGTCTCGCATTCCCGGGCTCAAGCCATCCTACTGCCTCAGCCTCTCAAAGTGCTGCGATTACACGCATAAGCCACCATGCCTAATCCTTAATAATAAATCTCTTTATATATATCATACTGGTTTTGTTTCTCTAGAAAACACTAACGTGCTGGGCCAATATCAAGGTGTCAGATGAATCCTGTTCTTTCTGAGGCTCTAGGGGAGAATCTGTTTCCCTACCTTATTCAGTGTCAAGAGGCTGCCGGCTTTCCTTGGCACATGACCCCCTTTCTCCATCTTGAAAGCCAGCAACAGAAGGTCAAGTCCTCACATCACAGTATTCTGACCTCCTCTTCTTCTGCCTGCGTCTTCTAAATTTAAAGCTCCTGTGCAACCCAGGACATATAGCCTATATAATCCAGTACAATCTCTCCATCGCAAGGCTCTTCATGTAGTCACATCTGCAAAGCCAAACCTTTTGCCACAGAAGGTGATATCGGCACATATTTCAAGGGATCAGGACACGGGGACCACATTTTGCCTTCCACAGTGGCCTTGTAGAATATCTCCCACTAAAGGAAGCAGGACACACACAAATCCAGCTCCTCTGGTTCCCAAACCATGGCCTATGTAATAACCCCAGCCATGGTGCCTCTAAAGTGGTACATAAGTTCGATCCCACCCTTTCACCAATACCAAAAACAAACCAAAAAATAAATAAACAATGCTGCCTGTGTTTACTCAAAGTGCACACAGGCAAGTCTTTCCGATTCTG
The DNA here is from genome assembly GCA_008750895.1 of Mirza zaza. Taxonomy (NCBI): domain Eukaryota; kingdom Metazoa; phylum Chordata; class Mammalia; order Primates; family Cheirogaleidae; genus Mirza; species Mirza zaza. Next base: position 102,467 of record VSMD01006486.1, read on the forward strand.
CCCAAATAACACGTGGCTGTTATAGCTACAACATAACAGGAGATTATCGTTTTCAAAAGGCCACCCACTCCCCCCTTTCTTTTGGTGACCGTATTTCATTATAAGAAGTTATCTGCTTTTCTCCCCTTTGTTTCCACTTCTGCATTTCGTGTTTAACTTTAACACTCACGGTAGAGAACAAGCATGAGAGACAGCATGATTTTATAAATAGTTCTTGCACAAAAATCATCTCCCACACAGTCAAGCTCGACACCACATTGACAAAGAAAATCCTTCAAGAAAAGCACGGGTGGAACTCGAGAGGAGAGGAGCATTGCATTTCTCCACAGTGCCTTTGTCATAAAACATCTTTGATGATGTTGCTTTTACGAAAATCAATCTATGGCCACTTGGTAAGATCAGGGCTGCACATCTGAGCTCGGTTGAATCCATGGATATGAAGCCCATGGATATGGAGGGCCAACTGTATACTACCCTAAAAGGGTGAATTTTACTATATATAAACTATGCCTCAATAAGAGAGGGAGGGGAGGGGAGGGGAGGGGACGGGAGGGGAGGGGAGAGAGGGGAGGGGAGGGGAGGGGAGGAGAGGGGAGGAGAGGAGAGGAGAGGAGAGAGGGGAGGGGAGGGGAGGGGAGGGGAGGGGAGGAAAAAGGAAAGGAGGGAGGGAGGGAGGAAAGAAAAAGACAGAAAGAAAACCCAGCAGGTTTGAGAGAAGCACTATAAAAAACTAAGTGGATTCCAAACGCTGGCCCTTTCTCTGGTACCTGTATAAGGAAGTCTTAGCGGTTTGTCATTATTTTCACTAGATCACAGTCATTTGATAAGACCAGTTACATGTCCTATACAATTGGAGAAATGTCCCTGAGAGGAGGGGAAGGGAAAGTACACTTTATTATACTTCAGTATATTTTTGAGATAATAATGAGAATTGGTCACATTTCCAGAAATAACTATTTAAAATACCCCCCCACACACAAGAGCCCCTGCCAGCACACAGCTGTGCGGGCGCATGGGGGGCATTGGCTGGCTTTCCAAGGGGTGGTCTCAGCAGGGGCCGGAGTCCTCAGTGAGGATGCTTTCTGGGATGGGAAAACAAGAAGGATGCTCCAAAAAAGGGAGTTTTCCTTTGCATCGATCCCTTTGGATGACTAAAATAAACTTTTCCAGTTGACTAGATAATTCCAAAGTGGTTTGAATTTTTAATGTTAAAGTTCTTCCCAGAAGTTTAAAATGGAAAGGTCTCACGTACGAGCCCAGCTTTTTTTGTATTTTTATATAAAGGAGACAAAGATAGACACGACAGTGACTGCATCAAACGTATGATTCTATTTTTGAGATAGACCAATGTCTGTTGAAACGTTAGGTATGCCATGAAATGTTGTAAATAAAAACCCAAGAATGTCCAAAAGCCCATGACCCCAGCCCACACGTGAGAAAACTTCGGACAAACCTAAACTGAAGGACATTCTGGAAAATACCTGACCAGCACCCCTCAAAACTGTCAAGGGCATCAAAGACAAAGAAGGTTGAAGAACCGACAGCAGCCCAGAGGAGCCCACTGCGATACGATGAATAAACGCAACATGGGATCCTGGGTGGGTTTGGGGGCAGATAAAGGACATTCACGAGAAAACAGGGCATTTAGTTAATAGCTGTGTACCAAAGGCATTTTCCACAGACGGAACAAAAGCACCACAGTGGTATAAGGCTTTGACAATGCAGGATCTGAGCTTGGGAAACACATGCACTCTCAGGCCTATTTCTCTGTAACTCTGAAATTATTCTAAAATCTTACAAGTTGGCTTAAAAAAATTAGAATACTCCATTGCAACTGACTTGAAAAATAATTATTTTAAAATATAAAACATTTCTACGTGTACACACATACGTGATTGCATTTTTTAAAAAAAACAAAGCAACTTGATAAAAATGGTGCACTCTGGGTGGGGAGAGGTCTTGGGCTGAAATAAGGAAAGCTTTTTTTTTTTTTTTTTTTGAGACAGAGTCTCACTCTGTTGCCCAGGCTAGAGTGCCATGGCATCAGCCTAGCTCACAGCAACCTCAAACTCCTGGTCTCAAGCAATCCTCCTGCCTCAGCCTCCTGAGTAGCTAGGTCTACAGGTGTACGCCACCATGCCCAGCTAATTTTTTCTATTTTTAGTTGTCCAGCTAATTTCTTTCTATTTATAGTAGAGATGGGGTCTCGCTCTTGCTCAGGCTGGGCTGGAACTCCTGAGCTCAAGCAATCCTCCCTCCTCAGCCTCCCAGAGTGCTAGGATTACAGGCGTGAGCTACCGCGCCCGGCCCAAGGAAAGCTTTGTATATAACAAAACACAAGACAGACAGAGGATGTATACATCCATGTATTTCTTGCATATTTAGAGACAAATTAAAAATCAACAAGAATCAGGAGATTCCATCTCCCCCTATTTTCCTGCCTGCCTTTGTCCCAGCCCATCCACTCCTCTTCTTCCTGCAGGGACCCCAGGCCTTTCCACAAATTTGGGTCTCTGCTCAGATGGGGGCCTACTTCTCCGTCTTTTTGGCACTCTTTCTCTCATGGGCCCAGAGGGTCATGCTCATTTGCTCATCCATTTTAATTGTGTGTTCTCCCACCTAGAATATGAGCTCAGTGGAGGCCGTATTTCCCCTTGGGGTGGAGGGCAGGGAAGGGAATGCTGGTGTCTGGTCTTTGGTTGTGTCCATCTGCCTGGCCACCATCCCCAGCTATTCCATCAAACACCGTGTTCATTCTCCAGGGCTGCCCAACAAAGAAGCACAAATAGATGGCTTGAAACAGCATGTATTTATTCTCTCCTAGTTTTGAAGGCCATAAGTCTGAAAGAAAGCTGTTGGCAGGGCCAAGTTCCCTCAGAATGCTCATCCATCCTTGTCTCTTCCACCTTCCAGTGGTAGCTGGCAGTCCTTGGTGCTCCTAGGTTTGAAGCTGCATCATCCCGATCTCTGCTACCATGTTCACATACTCATTCCCGTGTGTGTGTGTGTGTGTGTGTGTGTGTGTGTGTGTCTAAATTTCCCTCTGCTTTCTCTTATAAAGACACCACTTATTGGACTTAGGGCCTCCCATAATTCAGTATGATCTTGTTTTAACTTGATCACATCTGCAAAGATCCCATTTCCAAATAAACTCCCATTTATACGTACTTTATCATTTGTGTGTATATGTGTATGTGTGTGTGTATGTGTAGAGATGGGGTCTTGCTATGTTTCCCAGGCTAGTCTCAAACTCCTGGCCTGAAGTGATGCTTCCACCTCAGCCTCCCAAAGTACTGGGATTACAGGCATGAGCCACCCCACCAGGCCTGTACTTTATCCTTTTTAGGGACACAATTCAATTCACTATAAAAGCTAATCTAGGTGTTGCTATGAGGGTGTTTTGTAGCTATGACTAAGGTCCACAGTCAGTTGACTTTAAGCCAGAGGAGAGATTATTCTGAATAATCAGGTGAAAGGCCTCCATAGCAGGGCTGAGGTTTCCTAAAGAAGAAGAAATCCCTCCCGTGGTCAGTCAATGCCCAAGAGAGTTCCAGCCTGCCCTTCCTAACTGCCTGCCCTACAGATTTGGGGCTTCCCTGGCTGGTTGCCCAATGGCATAAGCCAGTTCCTTGCAATGAATCTCTTGGAAAACATCTTCTACTGGTTCCATTTCTCTGATTGAATACTGACTGGTACATCAGGATTGGAGAATTGCCTTGAATTTATCACAGATATACATACAGGATAACAAAGTAGAATTTTAAAAATCATTTGTAATAGAAAGTTGCATGAAAATGTTTACAACGTGTCTTTAGTACAATCCAGAATACCCTGGATGAAAATACCAAACCATGCATAAAGAAAAATCACAAATGAATAATCTTCAAGGTTTAAAAATTTAAAAAGCAAAAGCACTTATAAATGCCATAACATGGCTCTGAGCCTCTAGGTTCAGATCACTTATAAATTCTGGCTTTAAAACAATCAAATCAGCGTCTTGGTTCAACTCGGTATTGTTTTTAGGATTTTCCTAGGACTGGCCAAAGATGTGAGTGGCTATTGGAACTGGTTGGCAGTAATGGCCGGTAACTAGCGCTTTTCCAAAGAAGGCAGTCGATGAGAGAGGGGTAACAACGAGGGGAGTGAGGGATGGCTGGAGACGGTGCCAGACACAGAGGCCACGGGTGCCACTCAAATGGGGTAAGAGTTTGCTTAGGCTGCAATATCGAAGGATGACTCCCAAATGCCAGGCCAACTGAGGCTCCCTGAGTCCCTGTAGCCCTCGTCCCAGGGTCACAGGCCCCTGGACACCTTTCCACTGGAGTGCACTGGCTGCTCAGGGCCGCGGGGGCTTCTGTCTGCCTCCTGAGCAGCCCTGGGAGATGCGTGCGTGCGTGTGTGTGTGTGTGTGTGTGTGTGTGTGTGTGTTGCAGGCTTTGGCCAACTGGGCATCCTTTGACGCCTGACTTCCTCCTGGTAGAGACCAATATGGACAGGTCCTGGCACTGCTCCTCACAGCCGCATGGCGTGTGTGCAGAAATAAAGCCACATGGTCGGCCAACTTCAGATGGAAGGTGGAAGGAGTCAACACCCAAAGTGCCACGTGGCGGTTGGCTGGGGGTTTCCAAAAATGGCGCTTTTTCTCCGCACCCCCCCCCCCACCACAGTGGCGCAGTGTCAGTCCCTGAGCTGAGTTATGCTGTGCAGGGCTGAGGTCCAGGGAGCACAGGCTGCCAGGCTGAGCAGGCACCTGCGCCAGGTCTGCTCAGTGCCCGGAAGCCAACTTCATTATCGACAGGGAGGAAATCGCAGTCAGGCGTCTGCTGATCATGGCGACTGGTCAGCATGTTCTCTCCCCTTGGTGCAAAGAGAGGAGAATTCAGTGTGGATCGTGTGAGCTCCACATGGGCAGGGGCCTCGGAGGATGATGGCGCTTGGACACCCAGGCTGTGCTCAGTGGGCAGAGGGACCCTCTCTGCAGGGCTGGGATGACAGCTTTCTCCCCTTCTCTCTCCTTCTCTTCTTCTCTCCTCTGCTCTCCTCAACAAAGCACTCACAGGCTTGTGAAGGATCCAGGTTTAAATATTTTATATTGGACCGGACCATGGAGGTTGGAGTTTTTAACCCAGCTTTGCCACTCAGTAGCTGGTTGGATGGAGCAAATCATGCAACCCAACCCTTCTGAATTCCAAGATTTTCTGTTTATAAATAGGGAAGCAATGGTAATAATAATAGTAGTAATAATATCTTCTCACTTTCATGAGATAACCACATTAGCCATTATATGCAAAATTAATTTAGCTCAAAGATATGCATGAGGTGATTTATATATATCCTCTCTAAATTATGTATTTATGAAAGAGACTGCACACGAAGTAAGGGTTTTTTCCTCCTTTGGGAGATCCGTCAGGTTTAAACGCTTCAGATTCTTTTAACTGTCAATTCACTTGGCGTGAAAAAACAACTTTTGCCAGAATCTATGTGCAAATTTCAGAATTTATATAAATAGGACAGAAACCGAGTTATAAGCACAAAGTTGTGTATTTTATTTGCCATGAAAAATACTTCAGAGAGGAAACACCATGGGACAAATTAATTAAAAAACAAGTAAAAATTTTTCTCGGGGTACATTTATACTAAAGTCATTGAAAACTGAGACTTGTATGAATGAATGGCCCAATTTTCTTTTCAAATTGCATTAGTTATCATTTCTAAATGGACCAGGAAGTTTTTAGGTATTACTTTATTTAATGCAATTACGACTTCCTAAGCAATGTTTCAAAGCTATTCTTAAAATAGCAATTCAGTGGCTCCTGTAGCAAAAATAAACAAGCAGAAAACAAAAACCCTTTTAGTAATGTAAATTTAATTCTGTTCACACAAACATTTATTGAGTGTATTTTATGGATCTGTGGGGGGAAAAATAAAACAATAAGTCACAGGCCTACCTCCTAAAAACTTACAATCTTTTAGGAGACAAACTCTGAACTCTTATAAAAGTTGTGAATGATAAATGGTAGAAACCAGTGTGTGTGGTGATGGAGAAGGTTAATTATCTCATAAAGATTTATTTATCTTTTTTTTCTAAGTTTGGACTTTGCCTAGTGGGTGTTCTAAAAGCTTGCTATTTTATAATCCTTTCTTTTTGAAATTTCCCTATTTGTAATTTTATTTAAGGAAAGGTAGAAATATTAAAATGAAAGAAAAAAGCCACCTGATTTTCAAAGGCATGTCTGGTGTGACTTCATGACATTCCATTCCGGATAATTGAAGTAATCATGTTCCCCAAAATGTTGAGGCCAGCAAATTCCACAATCCCCATTGCAGCGCCGGCCTGAAGAACTCCAGAGCAGCACACGCCTGTCCCATGACAAGGAATGTTTCTCTCTATGGCTTCTACTCCGTCTACCTGCTTTCATGGGCTGGCTGGTTTTCTGGGAGGTTCCGTCGGGGCTCTGGTGTGTGCTCACTGTCTACCAGCACTGACACAGTCCCCATGGAACAAAAGTGGGGATGAGACACTTCCTGGCTGTGTCGGGTTGGAGGGGGTGCCAGGGAGGGCCAAGGATGACAGTGCTCACATCTTCGTCCCCACTGCCATGGCCACAGACGACATCCTGAGAGGTTGTGGCCCTGCCGAGAAGCCTGCCAGGTCTGTGCACAGTGTGGGGCACGAGCAGTTAGACACCATTTCCACAGTTGAAGCAAATGCTTCATTGAGCCTGTCTACAGAAATGGGGCAGCACCTGGAGTGTGTCAGGAGGCACAGGCCAGTCCCTGAGTCCCTGGGACCCTCAAAGAGCAAAACATTCCATAAACAAATGTGACAGGTGTCGTCCTGCTTCCTAGCTAGGAGCAGCCACCATTTTCCTGCGCATCCTGTTGCTGCCTTCTTTCCCAGCGCTAAGGGAGGAAAACTCACCCTGAGGGCCCTGGGGCCGTGTCTATGGACTCCCCATCACAACCTTCACCCAACAGAAACTCTGTTCTCGTGTCTGAATTTCCAATTTTTGTCAGCTAGACGATGTTCTCCCAGTTACCTAAACCTTACCCTTGAAACCCTCAGCAACGACTTCCCTTCCCCATTGACCCCAACACATCCAATCGAGCTGCCCATCCCAAGCGCCCTGCCTTTGCTGCTGGTCACCACGTGCCTTTCCTCCCACTCCCGCTGCCTACTCAGGACCTTGTTCCTCACAACTGCACTCTACAACAGCCTCTGTCTCCAGACACCAGTAGCGTGTCCTTGTCCTCTCAGATGGCCCCTGTGTCTGGACCGGCCTCCTGCTCTTCTCACCTACTTCATTTCCCACCATTTTTCCCACTTGTGCCCAGTTTCTCTCTTCTTCGAAAATTTGGCGTGCCTAGGGTCTCTAAGAACCGTGGGAACTTACCCTACTCTGCCTGGGGGCCCCACTGAGGCCTCCACTTTACACCTCCTTCTCTCTGGCTGAGTCGGAAGGTCCATGAAACACCCCTCAACATGTGAGATGCCCAAAGTATACTTGGGTGGAGAAAAATATGTTTTCTTTGATTGGTTGAGTGGTTATGCCAAGAGTATGATATACTCAGGATATGACAGAGAGGGCAGCTCTGCTTCGGAATTGGAGAGATGGGTCTTGAAGACTGAGGAGTGAGGGGTGACAGTACAAGTGTGAAAGAGAAAAAACACCCACAACAAGGTCTCTCACACAAGACCTGTTGAGGGAACCATCTGAGCTCCATTAGGCCAGAATGGGAAGAAAGGCATGATGGGAAACTCCTCTGGGAGAGAAGCATTATGGGAAACTGCTTTGGAAAAGAGGCATGATAGAAAACGCCCTTGGAAGAGAGGCATTGTAGGAAACTGCTTTGGGAGAGAGGCATGATGGGAAATCTCTTGGAAGAGAGGCATCATGGGAAACTTCTTTGGGAGAGAGGCATGATGGGAAAGTGCTTTAGGAGAGAAGGATGATGGGAAATTCTTTTAGAAGAGAGGCATTGTGGGAAACTGCTTTGGGAGAGAGGCATGATGGAAACTTTTAGAAGAGAGGCATGGTGGGAAACTCCTTTGGAGGCACACTCCAATGCCACAAGCGTTGGAGTCCATGCTGAGACACTTTCTCCCAGCGCGTCATTTTATCCAAGGTCTGAGGGCAACTGGGTTTGTGTTTCTGGAGCAGTGCAGCAGAAGACAGCTCAGAGCAGGGAGCCTGGAGGCAGGAAGACACCTGGGCAGGCTGCCGTGATGGTTCCTGAGCTGCAGCTGGCAGGCACTAGGCAGGCTTATAGGGGAGGCGAAGGAAGGAACGTGAGCGGTGTTATTTTCCCTGTGGCTTCCCCTTCATGTGGGTGCGTTTTGACATCCAGGGCAGGTTCATTTCCAGAGGAATCTTTGACTCTAAACAAAATGATTTGTGCCTCTCTTTTAAAATGGCCATGCTTAGTCTAGCAGCCAAGTCTTTGTTTTAATCTTCCCTTTGGCCATGAAAGCCATTGCCCTGTCTCTCCAAGGCCCCCACCCCTTTCCTTCAAGTCTGACTGTTCCTGTGAGGCCGTGGGGACTTTCACAGGCCTGAGCCTTGGGGGCCACCCACTGAACTGGAGAAAGCCAGGCAGCCTGTGTCCCGGTTACACTGCCGTCTGTCTGCATGCTACGTTTCTCCCCTGCAAGCTGGTGGGTCTCCGGCGGGCTCACTCTGCTTTGTGGCAGTCCCACTGCTGTGTTTTCTGTTCATTGACGAATCTGAGCTAAAACAATTCCAAAACGGCACATGTGGTTTGGGGGGAAATGGAGCTTGCTTTGAGGAAAAGTGAGAGGGGAGGGAGAATAAATCCCCAAAGGTGAAAAAGCCTGTGAGTCACAAAGATTTGGCTGATTTGGGAACCCGCCACCTCCAGTAGTTTTATGGCAGAGACTAGGGCATGGGGTGGGGCACTCTTGTGCTTCTGTCCTGCAATTAGCAGGCCAGGCTTAGTTCATTTCAAAATCAATGTAATGGATTACTGACACATGCTACAATGTGGAAGAATGTCAAAAACATTATGCTGAGGGAAAGAAGCCAGACACAAAAGATCACATATCCCACGATTTCATTACGCGAAGTGTCTAGAATAGGTAAATCCATTCAGACAGAAAGTAGAGGAGTGGTTGCCAGGGGATGGAGAGGAGAATGAAATGGGGAGAGACTGCTCCATGGGTATGGGTTTTTGGGGGTGCTGGTGAAAACGTTTTAGCTCTAGAAAGAGGTGAAGAAGGTTGCACGGCTGTGCGAATGTACTAAATGCCACTGAATTGAACACTGTAAAGTAAATATTATGCTATGCGAATTTCATATCAGCTGAAAAAAAGGCAGGGAAAATTCTATTAAAGTTACTAAAATATAAAACATTTTTTCAAAATAAAATTAATTATTTGAAAAAGTAACAGGAAATCATTTCCCCATTGGACTGCAGGAGCACAAAAGCCTCTTCCACTTGATGTTTGGCCAAGGTTCCATTCCAGAAGTAGCAAAGAGAACCACACCTGAAATGAGAACTCGCTGCAAATATGCATATTCACCTAGGTTTAGGCAGCTGCCAGAATGGACTCCTTGGCCATCTGCTCTGAAACTTGAACTTCATAGGGCAAAGAACTATTTTCTTCCTTCACAGAAGCAATAAATGATAACAACTTAGCTAACAGGGAAAGCATAAGCAACACCAGATTTGTTTTGTAACATATTGACCTATAGGTTTTATCATCCACAGAAATTCAGGTCAGCAGCCATTGGCAACAAGCACCTGCTGAACAAGACCAAAGGGGAGAAATACAGTTTATGTTTCTTTGTCTAACACTGAAGAATGGAATTAGAAAACAGCCTGGAGGGAAATATAAATAATCTGATATTAAACTCTTAGGATGCATCTTTGTGCCAAAGCTGGTTGGAAAGGAGTAAAGTAACATACAACAAAAATAAGTCTTAGAGGCCAAAGGTGTGGTGGGGTGAGAAAGAGGAGGAAGGCGGTGAAACAGAATATTCCAGATCATAGGTCTTCTGCATGGTTCTTGCTGGCTTTTAGTCACTGGTTTCACATTCTGTTGCAGTGTCTACAGTACCACCCTTGGGCTGGGCTAGGCTGCACTTTTGCTTTTAAACTCAATGCAGAAATAATCTGCGCATTTCTAGCTCGCATACACCTGTGTAACTCACGCACATCAAGACATGGAACATTCTAGAAGGGCCCCATCCCCGCCCCCCCGACCCCTGCCGTCAATTCTCCCACAGAAGTCTGCTAACAAGTCTGATTTCCCTCACCATAGATTAGCTTCACCTGTTTTAGTTCCAATTTTAATAAGGGCTTTTGGTTTCGCATGACTAAGTTGTCTCCAGGGTCAAATGTTTATGCTAACTATGGCTGAAAGAATAACAAATGTATTCTCTTATAGAGTCATTCTGTTCTCTTCCAAACACATTTTTCATTAAAACCACTTGAAAATGTATGCTTTGTGGTTGCAAAATAAACAATGCAAAAAGAACCTATAGCTCAAAGAATGTAAGGCAGAAGAAGTGAATAGAATCTGTAGGCGAATTTTCCCATCCCGAGTTCCCCTTTCTCCCCCTCCCCCATTTCCTGCTTCAACAACTTGGGATCAACAGGGAAAAATCCAACTGCTATACAGGCCAGTTTCTCCTCTCTCTTGCAGAACGTTATCTAGGTATGCAAAAACATCAACTTTGAAAAGCATAATGCATTCATTCCCACCAAAAATAATGCATTAGGGTATATTAGTGTTTGGGAACTTCAAGTAATGGAAAAATTTAGCCACATTAAAAGAGATGCTTGATAAGTAGCTCTGAATTTAGCTCCATTTTATTATTAAGAACCCAGCACAACCAGTTGACAAGTCGGCCAGGCATGTTGACCTTGCTTAACTTCCTTCTAAAAGCTCGAATGGAAACAAAAAGTTCTCTGAGCAGATGAAAATAGCTGCAAAAATAAATACGAAATCTTGCTACAGGTTAAATGGGCCCTAATAGGATCTCGGGAGATATTAAATGTTTTAAACAGAAAGGTGGTTAAAAATAGAGAGCAAATGTAAATACCCTGTGATTTTTTTCCCCTCCAAGTTATTTTGGGGCTGAAAATCGCAGGTGAAGGAAGATGACTAAGTGATACTTAAAACCAATCTCTCCCTTGATCTTGGTTTATTACAGTCTCCATCTAAAGTGCTTGGCAAACAGTTACTGCGCCAGCTTGCTGGGGGTGACGGCTGCCTAGATACCTCCGAGGTCTGGGGATGGAATAGGGCCGACCTCAGGAAAACTCATGAAGCAGCAAAATTCCCTCCTTGCTGCTGGCTTTCAGTAACTGTTTCTTCCCTTATTTCTGCCACCAACAAGGTGTGCAGCACAGACTCTAGGGAGCTTTTTATGACCCCCTCGCAGGACCTGTGACTGGCCTCTCTCCAGGAGAACAGGTAGAGGAGGGGGGAGCCGCTCTGCAGGATGTCCCCCCCCAAGCCTGTGGCCAGCAGCCCGAGGGAGGGAAGCCAGGGCTCTGAGTCCTGCAGTCCCCAGGAAATGAATTCCCCCGACAACCTGAGGAATCTTGGGAGTGGATTATTCCCCGTATGAGAACACCGTCCTGCCCACACCTGGACTGCAGCCCTGTGAGACCCTAAGCAGACGACGGGGTTAAGCTGAGCTTGAACTCCAAACCCGTGGAAACTGTGAGATAATAAATGTGTATGGGCCGGGCACGGTGGCTCACACCTGTAATCCTAGCACTCTGGGAGGCTGTGGCGGGCGGATTGCTCGAGGTCAGGAGTTCGAAACCAGCCTGAGCAAGAGCGAGACCCCGTCTCTACTATAAATAGAAATTAATTGGCCAACTAATATATATAGAAAAAATTAGCCGGGCATGGTGGCACATGCCTATAGTCCCAGCTACTCGGGAGGCTGAGACAGTAGGATTGTTTGAGTCCAGGAGATTGTAAACAATAAGTAAACAAATGTGTATTGTTTTAAGCCAGTAAGTTTGTGGCAATTTGTTACTCAGCAATAGGTAACTGCTAGGGGCTGAATTGTGACCATCCACAAATGCATATGTTGGAGTCTCAACCCCCTGTACTTCAGAATGCGAATGCATTTGAAGATGGGCCTTTAAAGAGGTGATTAAGGTAAACTGAGGCACTAGGGTGGACCCTGCCCCAACAGGACTGCTGTCCATATAAGCAGAGGAGATGAGGACACAAACAGGCACAGAGGGACGACCACGTGAGGACACAGGGAGAAGATGGCATCTACATGCCAAGAAAAGAGGCCTCAGGAGGAACCAGCCCTGAGACGCCTTGATCTTGGACTTCTAGCCTCCAGGACTGTGAGAAAATACATTCCTATTGTTTAAGGCCCCCAGCCTGTGGTGGTTGGCTATGGTCTGCTAGTCAGCCCGCGCAGACTAATACAGTAGCTGATACGCAAAGGTTATATTTTATTTCTAGAGGACCTGCTCTTACTGTCTGCTGACTGATCCCATCCCTCGCTCTCCCCCACCCACCAGTAACTACCTTCCTTGTTCTGAAAATAATATGGTAAAGAGTGATAGCTTTGCTTCTCCATTTTACTAGGGGAATTCTGACAATGGAAGTGGGCCAAAGCCCCCCAGTGGAATTAGCCACCAAGCAGAGACCTCAGAGGAAGGAGGACGATGGTGGCATCATGCTTCTTCCTCTTTCCATGGTGCTCAGGCACCTAGTTACAGCTCCTCTCAGCGACGGCCGAGAGGCCCAGAGGGCAAGAGGGGACGGCCAGTGTGTGTGCTGGGGTTTGCTTAGGGACACCTAGATGTCATTGTGGCGCCGTACGTACCCAAATGCTGTGGAGCCCAGAGTAGAGGAAACAGGTCAGCCCGGAGACCCCTGGGGAGGGGACCAGTGGGAAAGGGTGCCAAGGACCAGCTGGATGGCGCACAGACTTTCACAGGGTGCCAGATTGACACCGATAAGGACGTCTTGGATTGCATTTGGCATGTTCTGCTCTGTTCCCTAAAGAGATGTCAGTCTTCCCCAGAACAAAAAATAAATAAAATAATAAAATAAAAAAGCTCTGCAAACAAGCTTGCAGAAAAAACACATTTCATGGTTAAACAATGCAACGGGAAGGAACCCGTGTGATGCTCCTCCAACCTGGACCGGTGGCACCTTGTGTTAGCTCCGTCAGGATGCTTTTAGTTGCAAAATATTTGGATGCCATAATGAACTGGTGCGTTTTATATGACAGAGTCTAAAGTTCTGAGACTATTTAGTCTGGGGTTACAAGCACCAGTTTTGGAGCGAGACACCTTGGCTCTGAGTCTAGCATGACCGGCTATGGGAACGTGCGCAAGTGACTCAAACAGCTGTGCTCCAGATTCTGCCTCTAAAACATGGGGCCAACATTGCCTCTCACAGGGCAAATGCAAGGGCAAGGTACTGTATGTATTCAGCACTGTGCTTAGTACACAGTAAGTGCTCAATGATTGAAGCTATGAGGGTTCCACTGAAATATGTCTCTGGAGCAGTTAGTACAACGGTGAGCAGACACAATATCAATGATACGACTCCAGAATTCAGGGCAGAATATGACATAAAGCAACTATAAAAAATTGGGGGAACAGACCTGCTAGCGATCAAGGTGCTGATTGCGTCGGATTTACCCAAGCCCGTTCCCTCCTGCGCTCTCGGCGACCGCGTCAGCCCGTGAGATTGCGCCTTTCACACGTCTCTCCAGCACAGCCTCCCATGCATTTGCCCAGGCCCTCCTGTTTACCACTGTGCCCTGCTCCATTGTAGGATCCTAATCTCTTTCTTTACTATTATTTAATTTATATTATTGAGCCTGTATAGAATCCTCATTTAAAATGTCAGAAAATCAAATTCCTCCATAAGATTTTATCTCCAAGGGCAAGCAAAGATGAGGCCGGACTGGCACCAGGACAAAGGAGAAAATCCGTTTTCTTACCTCTTTCCTGCATAAACCATGCAGAGAATCCAATGAGGTGACAGGTACGTGACCTTGCCTGGCAAAGGCCCAAATTATCCTCCCCACTTCACCCTCGTATTTCATGTCTTTGTTACATCTCTTGCAGGGGGTGTCAAATGCATGGCTATAAATATTTCCTAGTGCACATTTATTAAAGTTTCCACTGCCAGTGTCTACAGAGGGGCAAGGTGTGTTCCTGACCTTAAGAAGTTCACAGAGGGGTTGGGGAAATGTCTTCAGCCTCCTGGAGGCGCCACTGCAGCATGCAGGGCACCCCTGTCCTGCCTGCTCCCCTAGCACTGCCTCAGGTGTACTGCCAGCCCCTACAGGTCAGAGCTAAGGGTGGCCTTGCAGGTGTGACCCTCTGCCAAAAGGGCGCCACGTGGCCACCGCTTCACAGTGTATTCCAGGGTATCTCTGCATATTCTGTGGGATCCCTTCCCCTCTCCTCATCGCACTTGAATACAGATCCAATGAAAAACATGACTGGAGACAAATTCTAGTGTCATCGTGGTGCTGTCCGTGCTCAGAGCCCTGTCCTCACCGGCCTCCCCTTATCCAGCCCGTGGCATCTGCCTCGTCCACACGGCTCGAAGTTCCTTGCTCTCAGCCCCTCAAGAAAATAAATCTCCCTGTTCTCCTGCCACGCTCTTCAGCAGTGGTTCTTCTCTGATCGCCCCTATGTTCTCAACCCTTCCTTGCCCGCTGTGTGCCGTGGAGGCTGGTCCCTGCAGGCTGCAGCGTCTGGCGTATCCCGCAAGCTTTTCTGCCTGCAGCCAACACTCAGTGCTTGCTCGCAGGCGTAGGGGCTGCGCAACAGCTCTGGCCTGGCTGGTTCCCACCAGACTAGACTGGGCTCAGCTCCACGCACTCTTCCCACACCTGCAGCCAGATCCTAGCTGGTGCCTGCTCTTCCCAAGGCCAAGAGCACCCAAGCACAGGCCAACCACACCAGTGCATCTCCAGCTGCACCTCAGGTGTAGTGTTTGCCACATCTGCTTGCATTCCACCAGCCAAAGCAAGTCATATGGCCAAGCTCAAGGTCAAAGGGCAGGGGAGCATATTCTGCCTGCAGGAGTGAATGACATGAGCTGGGAGGAATGAGTTAATTGTGAACAAACAGTGCAATCTTCCACATCCAGCTTCTAGCTGGGTTCCTTTAACTCCACCCACCCTTCTCTGTAAATAGCTCTTTCATTTAATTCTCCACTGACCCCTCTCTGGATGCCATCTGTTTCCTGCAGGGACCCTAGCTGATACACTAGGATAAATCCCACCTGAAAGCGTGTTGGGATCAGCCTGCTGCCTTGACTCTTCATTCAAAGGCTATATTTATGCAGCTAGCAATTTATTACACATAGACCTTTACTTTATTCTAATGAAGTATATCTGTAATGAGCACGAGTACACACAGAAATTAATTATTTCACTGTGGAGAGCTCTTGTTTATACTATAAGTGCACTTAGACTTTTAGTGCTATTGACAATCTTTGGTTTTAGTTATAACCTTTAAGACAATTTCTAGTTCAGTTTCTGATGCAATTTAATAAATTAGTTGAGTTATTTTAATACCCAAGAAGAGAGAAGAATTGCAGATAAAAGTTTATGCTATCCTGAGATCAATTTCTTATAAATAATTCAAGGTCAGATGTGTTGAGCAAGCCTAAAATATCCCTGAGGCACAAGTGTTAGTAAAGCTCATTGACTAAAAGAGGTATAATGATACATAACACATAATGTTCACAATAAAGCAATTTATGTGGGTGATTTTCCTGTGTATTCAGTGCATATGACAGATGAAAAAAGGAACCACAAAGATCCATTTTGTAAAATGTGTTTTTTCTTTTTCTTTCTTTTTTTTGTTGAGAAAGGGTCTTGCTCAATCACCCAGGCTGGAGTGCAGTGGGGCAACCACAGCTCACTGCAGCCTTGAATTCCTGGCCTTAAGCAATCCTCCCTCCTCAGCCTCCCAAGTAGCTGAGACTAGAGGTATACACCACCATGCCCAGCTAATTGTTTTTAACTTATTTTTTTTACAGACCAAGGTCTTGCTATATTGCCCAGGCTGGTCTCAAACTCCTGGCCTCAAGCAATCCCCCCACCTTGGGGGGATTATAGTGCTGGGATTATAGGCATGACCCATTGGGCCTGGGCTCCTTTTGTAAACGGTGTTTTTTAAACAGTTGTATTGAGATACTTGTTGACATGAAATATACTGTGCATGTGTACAGCTACAATTTGATAAGTCTTGGCATATGTACACATCTGCAAAGCCACTGCCACATTCAAAATAATGAGCAGAGTCATACGAGTTCCGTATGGCTGCTATAAATAATCACTACAAACTTAGTGACTTAAAATAACATGGTTTTATCATCCTATAGTTCTGGAGGTCAGAAGTCTGAAATGGATCTCAGAGGGCTAAAACTGAGACAGCAGGGCATTCCTTTCAGGAAGCTCTAGGAGAGAATTTGTTTCTTGGCCTTTTCCAGTTTCTAGAAGCCTCCTGCACTGCTTGCCTCATGGCCCCCTTCTCCATCTTAAAGACAGCAATGTTGCATTTCTCTGATCATTTGCTATGGTTTGGATGTTATTTGTCCCACCAAAATTCATGTGGAAATTTTTTTTTTTTTTTGAGATTTTCTATTGCCCAGGCTAGAGTGCCATGGCATCAGCCTAGTTTACAGCAACCTCAAACTCATGGGCTCAAGTCATCCTCATGCTTCAGCCTCCCAAGTAGATCAGACTACAGCCATACCACCACATCTGGCTAATTTTTTCTATTTTTAGTAGAGACGGGGGTCTCGTTCTTGCTCAGGCTGGTCTTGAACTCCTGACCTGAAGTGATCCTCCCACCTCAGCCTCTCAGAGTACTGGGATTAGAAGTGTGAGCCACCACAGCTGGCCTCATGTTGAAATTTAATCCCCACTGTGGCAGTGTCGGGAGGTAGAGCCCAGTGGGAGATGTGCAGATCGTGGTGATGGATTCCTCATGAATGAATTAATGCCCTCCCTCACTCTCATTGGAATGGATCAGTTTCTTAAAAAGAGTCTGGCTTCTTTGGTTTCTCTCTAGCTTCCTCTCTCATAACAGGATCTCTTTGCAGCACCCATTCCCCCTCCACTTCCCACCATGAGTGGAGGACACCTGAGGTCCTTACCAGATGCAACTGTCCAGTCTTGGACTTTCCAGCCATGAGAATCATGATCCCAATACACCTTTGCTCCTGTTAAAGCAACTCCAATAGACTAAGTCATCTCTCCCTCTGACTCTGGACTCTTCTGCCTCCCTCTTCCATGTTTAAGGACGCTTATTTTTACATCAGCCCATGCAGAGAATCCAGCCGTAATTCCATCTGCCGCATTAATTACCCTTTGCCATGTAAAGCAACACACACACAAGTTCTGGGAATTAGGACATAGACTTCTGTGGGGGGCCATTATCCTGCCTACCACTGTAGCAATCCCCTCCAAAAATTTCCCAGGTCACCCCTGATCTACTTGCTGTCACATTTTCTCAAGTTTATATAAATGGAGTTAGACAATCTATATTATTTTTTTGCCTGGCTTTTCATTCCTCTGTGTGATAATTTTGAGATTCATTCCTACTCTTCCATCTACCGATCATTGATTCCTTGCCATTGCTGAACACCACCCCATTGTGTGCCACACCATGTTTTGTCTATTGGTTCATCTACCGACGGGCATTGGTTTGCTTATCGTTTTTATGGTTTTTGGCTATTACGAATAAAGCTGCTATAAGCGTTTGCTCACAAGTTTTTACATGGGCCTATGTTTTTATTTCTCTTGGATAAATACCTAGGACTGGAATGGCCGGATCCTACTCTAGGTATATGATTAACTTTTTAAGAAACAAACTTTGTAAAACAATTAAAGAACCCAGCAAAGCAGTTGTACCATTTTACATTCCCACCAGCTAAATGTGAGAGTTCTAGTTTTTCCACATCCTCGCTAGTACTTGGTCTTGTTGGTTTTAAGATTTTTAGCCACACACACAAGACATCTTTTTAAAGATCAGGCCCTGGCACTTACCCACAGTGTGGATTCAGATGAGTCAATTAGCCACTCCGAGTCTCACTTTGACTATCTATAAAACAGGGATAACGAAATTTTCTTTTCCCCACAAAACGGACTTGGTTACCTGAGGATCCAAGAACAAATGTCAGTGAAAGTTCTTCATTAGCAACACAGGAATTTGAGCTATTTTTATGGAGTCCTATTTTTATTTCTGCTTATGTTGATATCATGGCTACTGGCATGCCATAGATCATGAACTGAATGTTATCTCCCACAATATAGGATGCTTTAGGGAACTTATTTTCACTTCTAAGCCCCAAAGGAGGGTTTGGTAGCACCTGCTCCAGTATGAAAGGAGGGAAATGGCAACTGCAGAGCATGGATCCCGCCGCAGGGGTGTCTGGCCCTGCCATAACCGTGTGTGGACAATTGCCACTCTTCAGAAAGGCTCGTTCTCTTGTTTACGGAGCCTTGCAAGAAAACTGTTCCATTTACACACATCCACGGGAGGAGGGATGATCACACCTTTTGCTTAATGAAACATTGAGAAATTGTGCTAAATATAAATGTGAAAATGCAAGAGCCATGTGCATCAACAAAGACTCACTACCTGCAGGGCTGCTGTTCACCTTACACTGCATTGCATCCATCACTCCTTGTTTTTCTGTTCACTTGAGGTCAGGCCTCGCAGTGCCTCAGGGACAGGAAGTAGGGCTTTGAGATCCTGTCTTTTTCTTTCCTTTCTTCTGCAGCACAATCCGACAGAAGCTTCCAATAGATGGGGAAGCCGGAGCTTTACCACAATTCCCATCCTAAACAGGAGAGCCGGGCCCCTGACATCCCATGACACCAAATCCCAAGAGGCCATTGCTTTGTCCTCCTTGTGATAAACTTCAATAGCCAGGTGATGCCATGAGGCCTAGAGCAGTTTTCTCTTGCTGAGATTCATCCCATCATTTGATTTTTAAGACACTTATATGCCAGGCATGGTTATTGATTCTGAAGGCATAAAGCCAAAGAGGATAAGAGGCAAGTCCTCAAAGGTCTTAGAGTTTAGAGCCAGTTTCTTCACATTTGGGGCCAGATCATTCTTTGCTGTGTGGAGGGCCCATGCTGTGCACGGTAGGGGGGTGAGCAGCTTCCCTGGGCTCCACCCACCAGATGCCAGCAGTGCCCTCCTGACTGTGACAGCCAACAATGTGTCCAGACACTGCCAATGTCCCCTGGGGGCAACATCACCCTGGTTGGGAATCCCTGGCCTGGGGGGATCTGGGCTGCTGTGGAATTAGAATTTGGAAAAGAGTTTCACTTTTTTTGTGACCTTTTCCTTTCCATTAGGGCATAGACTCAACTCCAGGGACGACTGCAGGGTTGAGAGAGGGAAGGGCTGTTTCAGGTGGGCAAGGCAGGGGACACTGTCTGCTGTCGTCTGAGACAGAGTAGAAGGGCAGATTTCAACACCAGCCTTCTATGGCAGCAGTCTGACAAAGAGACACAAGCTCCATTCTGCCACTTACTAGATACACCATCTTGGGCCTCAGTGTTCTCATCTATAAAATGGCCATATAAACCCATGATAGGATCAGCCTATGTAATGCAAATGCTTAGCAGGATGCCAGGCACAGAGTGGCAGTTCACCAGGAGGATATGCAGAGTGAGTTCTGGAATATCCTCCTCCTAAAAGTTAACTTTCCTCTCCTCCTGCTAAAATTCAACAATTCATGTTTCATTGTTTAAAATGTAAGGCTTTGTCTGATTGCAAACATGTAAATAACCTCCTGAAATATGTAAACTGTCATCATTCGCTGATACCTTAGTGCAAATGATTTTTCCAGTTTTCAGAGAGAAAGGAAATCATGAGATTCAAGGCAACGCGAAGACACCTGCTTGCTTAGGGGGAAGAACCTTGTGCACCAAGAGTGCGGAACACGAGGGCCCCCACTGTCACCAGTTATAAAGTGCTGCCACATGGTGCTGTGTTTGGCCCTCACGACAGCACTGAGCCTGCTGTGGTGGGTGCACAGGAGGCGCTCGGAGCCAGGACGCTGAATGCTCAGGCTCACCCGTCAACTGAGTCGCCTAAAGCCACACAGTCTGGAGAGACGGGACCTCGAAACTTGGGTTGCTTTCTTTTTTCCTTCGTTACATTCTTTTTCCTTCTTTCCCCTCTTGCCTCGCTTGTGTAAATAACAAACAGAAGCTCCCAATATTTCAACAGTGTCTAGGTCTGGCCTTACAGCCCCAATTTAAGATTTTAAAACTTTGTTTACTTTTAGTAGGCAAAGAAACCAGGTCATGAATATATTGATGGTGCAGTAGTTCTGATCTTTCAGCTGTAAGAACCAAAGCTGACTCTGAAAGTAGACTGAGTGTGAGTCTTGCCCACGTGGGGCTGAGTGTGACTGGCTCTGAGGGACCCAGAGCAGGGGGGACTGAGCCTGGACCCGGGTCAGGGACAGAGGTAGCTGCAGGATGTCCACTTCCTCCCCAGGGGCTGCCGGTGTCTCGCAGCATGTCCCCGCTCCTGCTCCTTGGCTCCTGGCTCTTGGTCTCTCTGCTAAGTGCATCTTTTCTCCCCCTTGTAGCTCTGCTGACTCCTTGTTTTGCTTTTTCACAACTTCATCTGGGCCTGCTGTAGTCATGGGCTGACACCACCGGTTGGTTCTCTCTTTCCTTCTTTTTCTCCCCCTCAAGGAGGCCAACTGGCTCCAGCTCATCTTCTCAAGTCAAACCAGGCTCAGTGCTCCCTCACCAGCCATCAGTGCTGCTGCTACAGGCCGTGGGTGGAGACCCACTCACAGGGTACAGCCTTTCGGCAGGGTTGGGACTTGGAGCAAATGAGCTCAGACAGGGCTGCACGCATGGCTGGCGACGGACCTGACCTGAGTTGGATCATTCGTGACCTTAAGAAAAATCTCAACCTTTCCCAGTGCATACAAATATTAATCATGTATGTATGAGCACAGTATTCTTTCAAAGCCTTTGTTAAAAATAAAGGGGAGGCTGGGCATAGTGGCTCATGCTTTCAATCCCAGAACTTGGGAGGCCAAGGCGGGAGGATTGCTTGAGGCCAAGAGTTCAAGACCAGCCTGTGCAACATAGGCGAGACCCTCATCTCTACAAAAAGTAATTTAAAAAATTATTCTGGCATAGTTGTGCATGCCTGTAGTCCCAGCCACTTGGGAGGTTGAGACAGGAGGATTGCTTTAGCCCAGTAGTTCCAGGTTGTGATGAACCATAATCATGTTACTGCTCTCCAGGCTGGGTGACAGAGTGAGACCTTGTCTCAAATAAATAAATAAATAAAAATTTAAAAATTAAAAAAATAAAGGGGAGATGTATTTTAAGTACATTAAATATCTTTGAAAGATACACAAAAACTCAGGCGACAGCCTCTAGCAAGGGGGACTGGGCATCTGGGGGACATGGGGGGGGTGAGGGGGATGGACTTATTACTGCCTGGTATCTTGTGTCTGAGTTTCGTGCTGCCCAGTTGCATGTTCAAAATTAAATTCAACTGATTTTCTCAAAAGCTTCTGTAATCTTAGGATCAAGTACTTCAGTTCATTGAAAGACACCATCAGCAGAATGCAATGGCTGCTCACTAAACAGGGCAAGCTGTCTGCAGCCTGCGTGTGACCAGGGATGCCTGCTGAGAACATGGGACACCCTCTTAAAATCACTAAGAAAAAGCAGATGGCACAGGCAGAAAATGGGCAAAAGGCTTGAACAGGCACTTCACACAAGTGTTACCAGTTACCAACCAACATTGCAAAAGGCCTTTGACCTTATCAGTTGTCAGGCAAAGGCAATCAAAACCCTAATGGGACAGCACTGCACACAAGTGGAATGGCCAACATGTAGAAGGCAGGCCCTGCCTGCAGAGCGCCTGGGACGCTCATACGCCACTGGTGAGAACAGAGCTGGGGGGCACTACCACTCAGGAGGATGGTTCCATGGTCTCTCTTGAAACTATTAATAAACATGACCTAGCAATTCAACCTCTAGGTAAATACCCAACAGAAACACCCTTATCTTTCACCCATAAGACACGTCATGCAATGTTCATAGCAGCACTGTTAGGAATGCCCCAGACACCAGCAGTGGTGGAATGGAACACGGTACAACAGCAAGAGTGACTGAACCACGTCCACCTGCAACAGCAAGGACAAGCCCCACAGAGGTTATGCTGCACGGAAGGAGCCAGACACAAGAGTGCACATCACATGGTTCGGTTTCTGTTGTGTGTGGAGAACTGGCAATGTCTATTTTGGTTTGAGAGGCCAGGGAAGTAGTGAGGGGAAGAGCTTCCTGTGTCTGGTGACGCCCTCTCTCCTGAGTTTTGCAGTGCATAAAGATAACCGTGATGATCAGCTCCAGCAATCCCACTTCCTGGTATTAATCCCAAAGAATTAAAACAGGGCCTTGAAGAGGTATTTGTACACCTATGTTCATAATCATATTACAACAGTCAAGAAGTGGAAGCAACCCACAGGTCTATCAACAGATGAATGGATAAACCAAATGTGGCCCATCTACACAATGGCATATTACATAGCCTTTAAAAGGAAGAAACTCCCGAGACAAGACGGATGAATGTTGAGAACGCTGTACTATGTGAAATAAGCCAGTTACAGAAAGAAAAATACTGGATGACCTCACTTTCATGAGGTATCTAAAGCAGTCAAATTCATGGGAACAGAAAGCAGAATGAATGGTGGTTACTGGGGGCTTAAGGAAGGGGAAAGGGGAGTTGTTTAATGGAAATAGAGCTTTGGTTTTGCTACATGAACAGGTTTTGGAGATCTGTCGTACGTCACTGTGAATATACTTAACACCACTCAACTGTGCACTTATTAATATAACTGATTAATACGGTAAATTTCATGTTATGTCTTTTTCCACCCACACACAAAAAGGTAACTGTGAAAACACCCAAATCCCATTGATTTTCCTCTATTTGTATCTCTTAAAGACCTAAAATTGCTTATGGTTTAATTGTCTATTACAATAACAAAGGAAAAAGACCACAGGCAGACATCCTCCATGGTGACTGCATGTGATGGCTACATGCTGTGCGGTATAATACACCTGTTTCTTTCTCTTGATGTTTCTTCAGAAGGTGTGTGGCCCACCGAGCGGCTTTCTGCAGTGGCTGTGTAATGGCCTATTGATCCTACTCCCCCACTCTCTCCAGCTCTCTGGCTACAAATTGATTGCGTTTGTGGGGACAATATTTCGAGTGAATTCCAGGCCCACCGTATTGCTCAGAGACTAGAGTTCATGAAAAACTGTTAGTGGAGCAGCTGCTGGCCCTGTTCTCTCTGAGTGCTCTTGCTCTCCTCAGGCCATTGCAAAGGGAAAGAGATACAAGAGTGCATTTCTTCCTGCGGGTGTGCAGACCCCGACTCAGGGACACAGGCCAGGTCCCTACGTCCCGGCAAGGCTGATAACAGCATAAATCCAGTGCCCAGCTTACCTCCCCTGTCCTGTGTTTGTGCCCACTAAGGGCAGCTCTGTGGACACTCGAGGGACTTCCCTTCCTGCCCTCCCTTTGATGCCCCTCTGCTGGCTCCATCCCGGGGCTTCGGGGCTTCCTGCTCCCCCAGGCCTAGGGCTCCACCGCCCCCAGAGGAAGCCTTCAGCCCTGCTGCTCACACCAACTGGGATAACTGTAATTAAACAACAAACCAACCAACCAACGAAGAAAAAGTGACAAGTGTGGGCAAGGACGTGGAGAAATCGGAACGCCGGTCTGCTGCTGATGGCAAGGTAGAATGGCGCAGCTGCTGGTGGAAGCAGGCAGGCGGTTCCTCAACGGGCTAAACACAGTTACTAAATGATTGGGAAATCCTACAGAAGTAGGTCGGTAACGCAAGAATTGAAAGCAGGAACCCCCCCCACACACTTGCACCCCAGTGTTCCCGGCACAGTTACTTACCGCCATGGTCAGAAGGCGGAAACAGCGCCAGCCCGGAAGCACGTGATTGGAGGAACGCAGGTGGCGCATGCGCACGCTGGGTATCATGTGGCCTTACACAGGAAGGAAGTTCCGGTTCGCCGTGGCGTGGATGAACCTTGGAAGTCCTGGGCCGGGTGAAATAAGCTGCATGTGTAACAGGACAAATAGTGTCTGACTCTCTGACATGAAATATGTAGAAAGGGCAGATTCCTAGAGACAGAAGAGACTAGAAAGTAGAACAGTGATTCCCGGGAGCTGGGCAGGAGGGCCGGAGGGGCCATTGCTCAGTGGGGACGGAGTTTCAGTTTGGGAAGCAGAGAACGTTCTGGAGGTAGTGGTGGTGATTGACGGCTGCACAACATTGTGAATGTCATTAATGCTGTGAATTGCACACTTAAAAATGGCTAAAGTGGTAATTTTTGTGTTATGAATATTTTACCACAGTAGAAAAAAGATTTTAAAAAAATAGAGTGAGTCGTATGTGTAGTGACAGGTCGGAGGGTGGTGGTGAGAGAGACCAGGGCAGAAGCCGGGAGGCCTGGGCGAGAGGAGCCGGGACGTGGGCCCTGCAGGCGCAGGGCGGGAGCAAAGGACGTCTCCTCTCCCCGGGCTGTGGGCCTTTGCTGGCCTTTGCCGCGTCCACTAATGTTCTTGTATTTTTACTGTGTTGGCTTCCTGCCAGAATCCAGAAATATATTTGGAATACCTAATGTCACATTTTTGGATGCATGCTAAAAGTATCAGGGCCACAGTAAGGAAAAACTCAATTTCTCGTTATTTTAATATTGACTAAATGCATGAAAAATAATTTATTAGCCTTGTGAAAGGAGAACCTGTGCCAATTCATTTATCAGAGCTCTATTTTAACACACTTTTGAAAACACTTGCCTAGAATTAGCTAATTATTCATAGATGGTTGCTGAAAAATTATACTCAAACTCAAAAATCACATTTCTATATTCATTTATTTCCTGATAAATAAGGGGACGCCTTGCAGCTCCTGATCAGATCAGCAGTTACCACTTCTTTCTTTCAGGCTAGAATACATATTCCTGGCTCGGGAAGCTTTATCTCAGATGTCCCTGTTTCCAAGTTTGGGATATTTATTTATCCCGCCTGTGTCCTCTTTAGCAAACGGACAGCAAGGGTCTGCTCACTGATTCCAAAAACATGTTCTCCCCTTCCTCAGTCTCTCCCCTGGGGTGAGTCGTTACATAAAGGATCTAACATTGCAGAACCACTGACATTGTAGGATATTAAGAGGTGAGATCATGTTACCCAAGGATGGGTTAGCTAAACCGAGTCCTGAAAACCAAAGATCAGATATTGTGTACGAAACAGAAAGTAGAAAATAACATGAACTGTTTACATGGATGTAGGCAATCATCATAGCTCCATGACCTGAAGCATATGTTTATCTGGTCTCTGCCATGTTTACACCATTAAAATGATTAGCAAGCCCTTCCCTCGTGCAGTTGAGGTTCGAGCTTGCCAGCTCCTGTCAAAATCATCCCAAAATGCAAATTAGTGGATTCCTTAGATCTTGTTAATTATGAGCTTTCTGGCACCACGCAAGAAATGTACAGAGGTTTGAAATTCATGAGCATGTTGTAAACCCTGAAAGCAGGAAAGCTGAATAAGGCAGGAAGGAAAAAACAAAATGTGTTCACAGTTGGACTAAAATTTGGTTGGCATATAATTAAGTGGGATTTTCATATTCAAAGTTGCTACTGGACATTTAGATATGTGCCTGGCTTTCCCTGGGGGTCCCAGTAGGGTGGGGTGAAGGGGGGAACTAAACTCAGGGTCATCACTGGGCAGGGTTGTGGAGGGAGTCAGTTGGACCATCGGCTTTCATTTCTGGTCACGATGTAAGCAGATGGAGCATTTAGAACCCAGAACTTGCTCTCAAGTTCTGCATTTAAACCCACTCTGCAAAATTCTGGATTTAAATCCACTCTGCAAAATTCAGTTCAGCACCCATAGGCTTGCTTTATTTTTGGAGTAAACTATTTCACGGCAAAACACCCAAACATGTCTGCCACTCCATCCAATTGCGCTAAACCCCGCAGGGACAGGGAGCCGCCACTGATGGCTGAGAGCATGCAGTGTGGTGCCACCGCCTGGGGACACACCCAAGCTACCCACCGACCCTCTCTGGGCCTCAGTTTTCTCATCTGCAAAACGGGGACAGAAACACTGCCTCCTTTGGGGTTGTTATGAGGATTCAGTGGGCTCATATTTGTAGAAGTGTTTAACACAGCCCCCAGCTGATTGTAAACACTATTTGGCAAGTGCATCGTGTGGCATGCTCTTATCTGTGGCTTTATGATGACCAACATGAGGGAGGAATCTTTTGCCTCCTAAGAGGGATTATGTTATGTTTAAGCCTGGTGGGGGTCTCTGGGTCTGGTCTGTCATGGGAAGTAGGGAGAGAGAGAGAGAGATTGGTGGTGAGGGGGAAAGATGGAAGGCAGGAGGGCAAGACAGAGACGGAGGGAGAAAAGGAGGGAGGCTGGGAGGGAGAGCGCACCTAGAGACCTTGAGTTCTCCAACAACACTGGAAGGAGACAGGATCTGCCCTTGTCCCTCCCTCCTTGCCCTCTGTCCCTCCCTCCTTGCCCTCTGTCCCTCCCTCCTTGCCCTCTGTCCCTCCCTCCCTCTTCCGGCCCAGCCCCGTGCTCCACACCTGAGACCCACTGAGGCCAGGTCTTGCTCTGCTGGCTGGACACCAGTTTTCTTCCTACATGCTACTCAGCAAGAGCCAAAGAGGCTCCCCTTCCAGGAATTGCTGACTCTATAGCAGGAAATGTTGAAATCCTAAGAAATCCTTCAGGATCCCAAGAACACATCTGAAATTGCAGGCCATATGTCGGGGACTTGAGAAATCCAGGAACAATGGCATGACCCGGTGTGACTGACACTAAGATTGGCCTGCTGCATATCCTTAACCACTTCGGTACTAGCGTCGACTGTAGTCGACAGCCACAGATGAACACGCACAGTGCCTTTAGTTAACAGCCGTGATATGACTTTTCTAATTTTTAATTTATCAAAATAAAATTGTGAACATTTAAAAATAACGTAATGAAAACATATATGTATATGTTACCTATTCTGATTTACATGACAAGTAAAGCTGCCTGTAAAGTAAAACAAGCTTTCAGTGCTTTAAAGCTTTCCTTATCACACTAGAGCAAAACGGATGCATCGTCAATGCACAGCACAAACTATCGTACAGACTGTGAGTGCCGGATGTGGGCAAGTTTTCGCAGCCGGTGAGCACTGTACCGAAGTGGTTAAAAGACCCTCTTCTCCACTCAAATACTTGAGCACCAAGAATTTGGAGCTTTAGGTGCTAGTGGGTGCAGGAATCCAAGCCACTTAAAGCCACTGCTTTAAGAAACCTCGGGCCTGACTGGGAGGACCTTTGACGGTAGAGGGGGACTCGGCAATGGTGGCATAAGAAGTGTGACTCTGGAAGGACAGAGGGACAAGCTCAGAGAATAAAGATGCCAACAAGGATAACTGTGGGGGCCCCAGGACTCCAGGGATGGAGAGAAGACACTAGAACCGCACTGTCGGGCAGCAGCCATCAGCCCCAGTGGCACGCGGCAGGTCCCCACCGAGCTGTGCTGTGAGTGTGCAGTACACACCCATATCGCAGACTTAGCCAAATGTCACAGGGATCATGTTCAGAGTGATTACGGGTTGAAATGATAACATTTTTGATATACAGGATTAAATAAAATACACTATGAAAATTAACGTCACTTTTCTTTTTACCTTTTGAATTAAGGCTATTAGAAAATTGAAACTGACTTTGGGCAGTGTTGGCCTAAAAAGTTCTAGGGAGGAAAACGGGTTACACGGAGAGTCCCAAGACAGCAGGTTCCTCAGGGGGCAGTGCTGGAGCGGGAGTGGAGGAACGCTCGAATTCTGGGGTGGCTTCCAACGCGGGCAGCTCTCACTCAGCTAGAACAAGGGCAGAGTGAACACGTTACCAAAGCTCTCGGCAGGAGCTGCTGGAGAATGTATTTCATCAACATAAAGTAGTAAACCAAGAGGGACAAGGAAACCAGGAGACCAGATCCCACGCCAGAGAGAGAGGAGGTGGGGGGGGAGGTGTTGGGGCATTTCAGGACTCTGGCTGGCCGGCCATGTGCTGGGTTTAAAGATCAAGCCAGTGCACTAGGAGCAGAGGGTCAGGGCTCTTGGCTCTGAGCCCTGGACGGGGTGGGCACAGATAAGTTAGGTTCCTTTCTGCATCTGAGGATTTGGGGAAGCATCAAGAGGTGTTGGAAAGCATTTGGAAAAAAACAGAGAACATTTCTAGAAAACTAAGCAATTACATTAATTCCAGAAAATATTCAGAGATGTACAAGAAACGAAATGTGGTCATAGTTTGCTGCTCAGATCAGCAGAGAACATGTGAAACCATAATAATATACAGACTATAAAAATGTACAGTATCTAAGCTGAGGGGACAGGGGGAGGTGAACTGGAGTAATTAGGCCAGAAAAACTCTCCTGTATCACAACAGAAGTTGACAAAATGGATAAAATCAATAAACTGAGAAATAACAGTACACACAGATTATTTAGAAACACGAAGGAAAATTCTAGAAGAAACATAAGAGTGAAAGGTTGTTGCCCATATGGCGAGCAGCGAGGAAGGTGGGGGTGAGGACAGATGGAACAAAGCCTTGATAATAGGTTTTTTCTTTTTTGGAGACTGAGTCTCGCTCTGTCACCTGGGCTGGAGTATAGTGGTATCATCATAGCTCAAACTCCAGGACTCAAGTGATCCTCCTGCCTCGGCCTCCCAAAGTGCTAGGATTAGAGGCGTGAGCGCACCCTGCCAATAATACTCTTTGATTTAATGATGTGCACATTTTAGTTTGATTTAATAACTACTTTTTAAAGCACACGGTGACTCTTCACCATGTGAGTTTTCTTATATTAAAGGGAATTTCACCAGAATGAGGAGCTTTATTATCTGTTTCTCCTTGTACAACACAAAGGTGCAAGTTTCAAAAACACACTACCTTTGCCAGCGATGGCTATCCCAAGCCAGTGTGCTGATGGTGCCGTGAGCCACCTTTGTTCTGCCCTCTCTACCGATGGGCTGATGCCAGGTGCTGTCCTCTGGGACCCTCCCCGCACATCGCCATAGTGACGAGTTCTTCCAAAGTCTTTGGCCTCCTGCCATTCCCCAGCGACTCAGATCACTGTACATGATTTTGGAGGCAGTGGAAAAGACACTAATGAATACTTGGGGTAGCAGTTGTTAAAAATGAAATTTTGGCATGCACGTTTTAACAGGAATCCGTTGGGACTGGAAAATAAACACAGAGTTGGAGAAGACACACGAGGGGGCCTCTTCCCTCTCCTAGTGTTTCTTCCACTTAGGAAACTTGTTTTCCAAGGCAGCTATTTCTCTACCTAATTGCATCATTTTTCCCCCACCTATATTTTAAGAGAAAGAGTTTTCACATCTTGTATTTCACCACTGACGGTATTTGCCATGAATTCACTAGGAAAACAAATCACGTCTTTTCTGTGTGGATGTGAGCACATGTGACAAGGCAGATTCTGACAGTCTGGTGGGTTTGGAGAACCACCATTTTTAATGGCTGGAATTAAGGTCTTCTATTTGTAGTTCCTCTCTCTCTTGCCCCCTCTCCTCTCCCTCTCTCCCTCTCTTGCTCTGTCTCCCTCCAACCCCTCCCTCCTCCTCCCACCTACCCCCCCATCTCACCTTCATCTTGCAAGCTCATGTAACCTCGTGTGATTTAATCCTCACCTTGGCGATAGTCATAGCAGAACGAGTTGTGCCCTAGGAAACAAATGATGCAAGAATTGGGACACAGTGTCAACATATGGTAAAGGGATCATGAGTACTATTTTGCAAATGTGGGGAGTGTGGTGATTATAACCGTGGGAGGAGGAAGCAATGGTTTAATACATGTGAAGGCCACAGAAGTGTAACAAAGCCTTCTCTGGCAAACCTTTCTTGTGTGTTCCAGCTGGGTGGCGTGTGGCTCTAAGGAGGTCTGCTCAGCTGACATAGATCAGTTAATTTCATGCTCCCAGTAATTTCACTGGGAAGATGTATTAGTTTCCTGTGGCTGCAATAACATGTTATCAAAAACCAGAAATTTATTTTCTCACAGTTCTGGAGGCTGGAAGTCCCAAATCAAGGCGTTGGCAGGGCCACACTCTAGGGGAGGATCCGTCCTTGCTTCTTCCTATATTCTGCTGGTTCCAGACGTTCCTTGGCCTGTGACAGCAGAGCTCCAATGTCCCTCTCCATCTTCACTCCCTGTGTGTGTGTCTGTCTGTCTCCTCTGTTTCTGTGTCCAGATTTCCTTCTTCCTAAAAGGGTAATCAGCCCTAGGGTTAGGGTCCACCCTAATCTGGTATGACATCATCATAAATTGATTCCATCTGCAAACACCTTATTTCCAAATAAACTTACATTTACAAGTACCAGGATTAGGACTTGAATATATGTTTTTGGGGCGACCCAATTTAACCAGTACAGAAGGAGAAGGTCCTTTTTTTTTTTTTTTAAGAGGTAGGGTCTAACTGTGTTTTCCAGGCTGAGCTCAAGTGAGCCCCCCACCTCAGTCTCTCAAGTAGCTGGGGCTACAGGCACACGTCATCACACCCAACAGAATACTATTTTTATCCCTGATTTTACCATTAGGAAGTCTTAGCGGAAGAGCCTAAGTAGCTGATATGCAGTGGAGACGTCTTTGAGCCCAGACAGTCTGATTTCTGAGTTCTGTGCTAATAACCATTTCGCCATTGTGATAAAATGAATGACAGAGCAATAGAGACCTATGATATTATTATATTGTTGTAGCTGTCAAATGCCTGCAGAAGGCATTCCACAAATGTTTATTGAACACCTATGATGGAACAGCAGGTTTCTTGTCCACGGGGCTGCAGCAATAAACAAAACAGAGCCCTTGCTCTCTGCATATGAGGGGAAAATGAAACAGTGCCTGTTCAGCACTGCAAACTAGCCCCATTGGGGGCGGGGGATGGAGAATGCAGTGAGTGTGTTTCTGTGCTGGTCCTCGCTGGACTTCTTGCTGGGATAATGCATACAGCAATGACGTGGGCTGGCCTGGTCCCCTTCCTGCCTGCAGGAGTGGGGGACACGAATTTCCTTCTGGGCAGAAGCGAGGCATTGAAAACATGCTTTCTCGCTCAGCGTGGTTTTCCCCCTGGAGGGTGAAAATTGTTGCTAAATTTTTACTGTGGGCGATGAAAACCAACAATTGCAATCAAAATGTAGTGCAAAATTAATCTTGAGGGTGGTGCCTGCATTTTTTACCAATTCATCATGAAAGAAGAGTTGATGTTGAAACGACCAGAGCGAGTGAGACTGTGTGGCATGGGGTGGGGGTCGGGTAGGAGACAGCGCCACACTCCCTCTTTGGGCAGTCCTGACGGATGCCACGGCCCACGCTGCTGGCCTCAGATCCCAGTCCAGCATGCAGAGGTGGGAAAGGAAACATGGCTGTTTATACCAGTGTTTGATTTCTTTAGTGATGCTTAGTTCCTGCAGGCCCTGCAAAGAGGTCCCGTGGGATGCTGCCATACATTATCCGTGCCTGCCTAGGAAATTCTTGCTCACGAGAGCTCTGCCAAATGAAAGCTTACATTGTTTTCTGGACTTCTTTGGCTCCTGAAAAATATTACCTCTTAGAAGCTATTTATTTTTCTTTTGCTTTCCTAAAGCAAGCTTTTGAACCAGCCACTTGTTATTTCCCATCCAGGATTCTTGCATAAAATAAATGGATTGGGTAATGTTCAATCACTTAAGCCAAGATGTTTTAAGATTTTTGAGGCGAATGATAGATCTCACCAGGAGCCCAAATAGTTAGAACCATATGCAAACATGGTTCTCTTTGGATTTGAAAAGGGGGACAAAAATAAAATGGTTAAAAGTTAGTTGGATCTTCTCTGGAAATCTGGAAAACAACACTAGCCACGTGACTGTACAGTACACCTGGGCATGTATTGTAGAGAAATGAAACCTTAGGTTCACATGAACTCCTGTCCACAGATGTCCACAGCAGGAGGATTTGTAGTAGGCAAACACTGCCATCAGCCCTGATGTCCTTCAAGGGGTGAATGGTCATAAGTCCAACAAATGAAATATGACTTAGTGACAAAAAGGAACATACTCATTGTTGATATGCATAACTTGGATCAGTCTCCAGAGAATTACACTGAGCATAAAAAGCCAGTCTCCAAAGATTGTACGTGGTCTGATTGCATTTAAGGAACATCCTTGAAATAACAAAATTATAGTGGAGAATAGATCACTGGTTGCCTGGGGGTGGGGGAGGAGAAGGAAGATATGACCATAAATGGGTGTCTGGGGACTTCCCTCGTGGTTATGAAATTGTTCCATGTCTTGAGAGTGATGGGGCTTATACAAATCTATACATTCGGCACCATTTCATAGAATTATACACAAAGACGTACCCATGGCTGGGTGCGGTGGCTCACGCCTATAATCCTAACACTCTGGGAGGCCCGGGCAGGAGGATCACTTGAGCTCAGGAGTTCGAGACCCCGTCTCTACTAAAAAAAATAGAAAAATTAGCCGAGTGTGGTGACACTCGACTGTAGTCCCAGCTATGTGGGATGTTGAGGCAGAAGGATCACTTGAGCCCAGGAGTTTGAGGTTGCTGTGAGTCATGATGATGCCACAGAACTTTACCAGACCAAAGAAGGGAGACTCTGTTTCAAAAAAAAAAAAAAAAGAAACACCAATACTGTGAGTGAGTGAAAAATGAGAAATCCATGTAGACTCAATAATTATGTTGTGCCTATGTTGATTTCCTGGTTTCAGCATGCCCTACAGCTATGTAAGTTATCATTAGAGGAAGTTGGTGACAGGCACAAGAAGCTTCTCTGTCCTGTAATACTTTGAAATAAAATTAAATAAGTGTTAAAAAAAAAAAAAAAGAAGCTTCTCTGTACTATTTTTTGCAACTTCCTGTGAGTCTATAATTACTTCAAAATAAAAAGTTTTTAAAAATTCGGTGGAGGCTGGGCTTGGTGGCTCACACCTCTAATCCCAGCACTTTGGGACGCTGAAGCAGGAGGATTGCTGGAGGCTGGGAGTTTGAGACCAGCCTGGGCAACATAGCAAGACCCCATCTCTACAAAAGATAAAAAAAATTAGCTGGGCATGGTGGCACGTGCCTGTAGTCCTAGCTATTTGGGAAGCTGAGGCAGGAGGTCACTTGAGCCCAGGAGTCTGAGGCTGCAGTGAGTTATGATCGTGCCACACATTCCAACATGGGAAACAGAGTGAGACCTTGTCTCTGAATAAATTTAAATTGTTTTTTTTTTTAATTTGGTGGAAAAATATCGACTCCTCAGGAAATCATTAAGAGATTCATTGAATAAGTTCATTCATACGCCCTGCAAAACATTCACCTGGCAATGGATCTCATGTTTTGCTCCGCCCAGCTTATCAGAAAAAGACTAGGCAAGGCCATTTTAGGAGAAGCTAGTGCCTAATGTAGCTTTGTCTAAAAATTACATTTCCCTGAAGCATCCACTGATACAGAGGAAAAACAAAAACGAAAGAGGCTTTAGCCCTCAGAGTCTTGGGATTTCCTGTCTATGTGGCCGGGCTGAGTGTGC
Organism: Mirza zaza; assembly: GCA_008750895.1. Lineage (NCBI taxonomy): Eukaryota > Metazoa > Chordata > Mammalia > Primates > Cheirogaleidae > Mirza > Mirza zaza. The sequence continues at coordinate 136,129 of VSMD01006486.1, forward strand.
CCCACTCCCTGGGCTCATTCCCAGGCCCACCCTGTACACGGAAGCTCAGACACTTGCTCCACTGCATTTGAATTCTGATCCGGCAGCTTGTCCTGCTTTTCTCTGTGCCTGTATGGCCAGAAATGCTTCTGGTGAACTGTCATTGAATAATTAATTTTTAGTTTTAAATAATTCAGTAGTTCTGGCCGGTATAATTGCTGGGGACCAAAGAATTAATTTGTTGGATGGTTTTCCTTTCTTCTCCTCTGCTTGGAGGAGGGCTGGGTGTTGTTGAGTGGAACATCACCGAGCAGCCTCTAGCCAGGCTGTCACCTCGGTGATACCCGATCACTCAGTGGCAAAAGGACAGGAGCATTGTGGAACCTCCGGGTTGAAGGCAGCTTCTTCTCACTGCTCTGTTTACCTTAAGGAGGTGAGTGAGGGAAAAGAAATAAAGACAAGAAGCAAAAGCAGATAATCCCTTTTGGCTCTGGGCCATTGAATATTTGAGATTAGGAGAGGATTGCGCAGAATTCAGCTTCTCCAACTCAGTCGGGTCTAATCTGTCTTCTACCTAGTTGAGCAAGGAGGGGATGAGTGAATATGAGCTTTGGAGTCAGAAGTAGGTTCAAATCCCTGCCCCGGCTCTTCTCGGCTGCGGGTGTGTCTAAAGTGATGCAAAGTAGCGATTCCCCCTCTCCGATGATTATTAAAGCGTTCTACGTGAGAACTGGAGTGAAGCACGTCTCATGGTGCCTGCCACACTGTGAATAGTGGGACACTTTGGCTCAGTGTGTCATAATGACAATTGTTTCCTCGAGACCCAGAGTTACAACCCTAAACATCTGCGTACCTGGGAGAGGTCAGTGTGTGTAGACATGGCCCTGGTTGATCCTGGTTTTTTCCTGTGGATGTAGCCCTCTCTCCACTGCAGAAAGTCAGAGTGCTTTGGGAGAACACAGGAAAGTATGAAATGGAAATCTGTGCCATCCAATAGTACATCAGACGTTTGCAGGTTAAAAGAGGGGACATTAAAAATGTGACATAAGCAAAATCACTTTTGAAATCTTATTGACCCCTGGTGACCTCGGGGCCCAGACCAGAAATCCGTGCTCCATTCCAACTTCTTCCTCTCCTCCTCTTTTAACTTGCAGGTACTGCCTCTGTCTGCGCACTTCCTGCCACCCTGACACTACGCCACCGTCTTCCTCCAGCTTCAGACTGATTCCTGTGCTTCCTGCCTCTAGTCTGACAGCCTCCAACTCACTGCGTGAGAGTCATCTGGAGCACAGACCCCATTAGAACTTACAGTAAAACACACATATACTGACCGCCAGTGACATTTAGTGCATTCACAGTGTGCAGCCATCAGTTACTTACTTCTGGAATATTTCCACCACCCTGAAAGGAAACGCCGTCCCCAGGAGGCAGTCCCTCCCTGGTACCCGTCCCCCCGCCAGCCCCTGGCAGCCTCCACCCTACTTTCCATCTCTGTGGGTTTGCCGATGCTGGGTAGTTCATATAAGTGGAATCACAAGACAAGTTTTTGCTTCTGGGTTCTGCTTAACACAATATTTTTGAGGTGCATCCATGTTGTGGCAATGCGTACAGCTAGTGTTACAGCTCTTGACCGGGGAAAGAACCGAGCAGCACACAAAGAGTCAGAGAACAGTCTTTATTCCTCCCCAGCAGGCTCAGCACACCTAGTGTTACAGCTCTCTTCAAGTCTTCCAATCTTCTGACCCTTTCTGCCCCCCTTTTTTGTTCTCCTCCTGCTTTTATACCCTTGGTAGGGCTCAAAAAGCATCCAATCAACTACAAGCTTTAACATCCAATCAACAATAAGCTTTAACATCCAATCAAAAGCAGTGGGATTCAAAAATTACCCAATCAGGATCACGCAAGCAGCGTGGCCATAAACAGGCAGCAGCTCGTGGGCCCGGCCGCATTCCGTCTGGCACGGCCCAGGCAGCAATCTGCCACGGGGCCTGGCCCCAGCAGCGTGCCCTCCAACTGGCCACGCGCAGCGCTGGCCCACGGAGATGCAGAGCGATGGGGAGGCGGCAAGCAGCCAAGTCCCAGCACCCAACATTTTCCGTATCATCCACACTGTAGCATATATTAGTACTTAATTCCTTTTTATGCCAGAATAATGTCCCACTATAATATTGATCTTTGTATTCATCTGTTGATGGGTTGTTTGGGTTGTTTCCAATTTTTTGGCTTCTACGAATAGCGCTGCTGTGAGCATTTGTGTATGTGTACTTGTTTGAGTGCCCGTGTTCAGTTCTCTCCATATATACACAGGAGCAGCCTTGCCGGGTCATAGGCTTATTCTATGTTTAACTCCTCAAGGACCCGCCAAACGGTTCTCCCCAGCGGCTGCACCACTTGATGATCCCATGCACACTCTTTTGCAAATCCAAATTGTGGCCTCCACGTGCCACCAGGCAATGTCCATATTTTTAACATGGCTGACAAGAGCTTGGAGACCTGCCCCCGCCACCTCCCCGACCACAGAGACGGTGCTCCTTGCTCCTGGTACACTATAGTCACGTGCCACTTAATGACAAGGCCAGATGCTGAGAAATTTGTCATTAGGCGATACCGTCACTGTGTGACTGTCACAGAGTGCACTTGCATAAACCCAGGCGGTGCCGCCTACCACACTCCTAGGCTGCGAGGAACAGCCTATTGCCCCAGGCCACACTCCTGCACAGCACGCTCCCATGCTGAGTGCTGTAGGCAGCTGTCACACAAACGTAAATGTCTGTGTATCTGAACGTTTAATAGGAAAGGCACACTAAAAATAAAGTGCTATTATGTAACCTTATGAGACCAACATGGTCAACACTGTTCATCATTGACTGAAACGTCATTATGCAGAGCGTGACTGTGCTTTCTCTCCACGCTCTTTCCCTTGTTGTCTCCTCTGGGACCCCAGGTTTGTTCACCTGTCTAAGCCCCTCTCCATCTCCGACTTTCTCTGGGCAGCTCCCTGACACCCTTGTGTTTCAGAAGAGTCCCTCTTGTGTGCAACCCTGATCCTAGCCCCCTGCACTGTCCTAGGCTTCCTTACTCTTTGTCTGGTTTCCCTACTAAACTGTAAGCTCTATGAAGGCAGGAACAGTGTCTGTTCTTGTTAGTCACCCTGTACCCAATTCTTAACACGAGGTAGGGGCTCAGGACGTGTTTGAATGAATTAAATCACCAGGTGCAACCATCAGCCCATGACTAAATCAAGGCAGTCAAAAGTGATTAAGAGGCTTAACACACACTAGTCCTGATATCAGTGGCCTAGTTTCTGACATGACCTCACCCCCCACATGCTTATTTCTGTTTGTTTATGGCTTTACACGTGTCCCAATGATGCTTAACCTTATTACGGTTAATCTGTCACATAGAAGCCATGTCTCACCAAAATAAGGCATACTGGCTTGGTACCTAGCTACTTAAAAATGTGATGCGGTTAGATGAGTACTTATGTTAAGAATTAGATTCCTATCACTTCAGAGTTTTTTCCAAAATGTTGAACTGGCCACCTCCATAGTGAAAGTTATTTATCCAAAATCATTATTGTTTTGTGAAATGAGTGCTGTTCAACTCTTGTGTGCAAAAGGAAATTTTAAAAAGGAGTTTTTTAGAGCATAGTGAAATACTACTACACATGAGCGAGTCTGGCTGGTGTTATCGACCCCGTCAAAGGAGGGCAAAGATGTAGTTCAACCAGAATTCACACACAGAGTTGGTGGGAATTTAAAAGGGGGCAACCACATTGGAAAACTGTTTGGTGGTATGTTAAGAAGTTTAGCACACATCAGTCCTATGCCCAAAAATGTCACCCCTATGTAAAGAGAAATGAAAGTATGTGGCTACAAAAGCCTGGGGCAAGCATGTTCATGGCAGTTTTACTCATAGTCACCAAAAAAAATAAGAAGGTGGTTTATATAAATACCTAGTTTCTTATGGCTAAAGCATGAAACAATTTAAGCCTTCAGGGTTTGTGACCATATTTTAGATGGTGATATATAGTGGTATTCCTCTCTTTTTCTACTCTATGATCATTTCATTTTTTACAAAATTGTTTTTAAGAATTAAATTTTCCTAATCATTAAAAATGCAACTGGTTTTGAGTAGTTGGGAAACCATTTTCAGATCACCACTCTTGGATGTTCACTAAAGAAGATTAGAATCTTTTGAAGTATTTGTATCAGTCAGCTTTTGCTGTTTTGACAAACGGTTCCAAAATTTTATGGTGTAAAACAACCACCATTCGATAAGCTTGTGGTTCAGTGGGTCTGCAGTTTGAGCTGGGCTCAGCTAGGCGGTTCTTCATGTCTTGGCTGGGCTCGGTTATGCACTAGCAGTTGCTTTCTTCCTCATGCAGACTAAGTTACCCAAGCGTGCCGTTAGCAGCAGCTGGGCACCCAATAAAAAGCCAAGGTTCTGGATTATTTTTTATTTTCAAGAGGGATACAAACTATATTACAATCCCAAATAGGCCTGAGTAAAAGGCAGCTATCAAGAAGTTCATTTCATGGTCCTCCCCAAACCCCATACTTTCTGCCTTGAAAAGAAATCCCTTTTCAACTTGCCTTTTTCTCTGAAGTAGACTTAGAAAATCTCCTGATAATAAACATTATCTGCTTTGTCCTCCTTGGAATTGTGTATTAGCAGAAAAGCAAGCTCGGTACACTTCTGAAAATATGCAAAACAATCCCTGTGGAAATCCACACCTGGAGCCAACGTGCTTGTAGAACCATCTGAGAATGCTGAAAATATCATCCCCAACCTCAACAGAACCATCCATTACGTCTTTAGTGTGAATGTGGACTAGGGTTTGACAGCCACTGAGTGGAAAGGAATAGAAAGATTCAAATGGCTGAGACAAACCACCATGGCCTATTTCATAGCTGAAGAAGTTACAGGAAGAAACGTATGTGTGTCCTTGTTCAAAATGGAAATTATCTGCCTGAGTGCTCAGAAGAAAGGCATGATGAGAAGCAGATTTTTGAAGTACCTTTTTAAATCTAGCTGATTTTGTTTTTATTATTTATCTATTATATATAATACCAGCTTCCCCATTTGTTACAATGGAAACAAATCATGTTTTTTTAAAAAAAATTCCGCCCGAGACTACGAGAGATCATAAAAGAGTCATTTCAACTCTGAACATGTGCATTAAGTTTTAATGCTAACAGCTAATAATTCTGACATTCAGATTTCATTTGCACTTATGTAAAGATATATTTTCTCTGCAGGGGGGGGGCCGTGATCATTTTTTTTCGGTGTCAATTAGGGCAAATGATCTCAGTGAGATGGTTTTTCCAGAAATCATTTATTCTGTAAGAGGTGGAGAGTTGTCATGGACACAGAGTGTGAGTGGAAGATTCCCCTACACAGGGGACAGAGACACAGGGGCAGGCAGGAGAAATACAGGGCTTCCCTCCCTGCCCTGCTGAGGGTCAGCATGTCATCTCTTCTGCTCTCGACTCTGACCAGGGCGCCAGGTCATCGACACTGTGATGTGCCCTCCCATGCTGGCTCCCTTCTCCTGTGGCTCTTTCTTTTCCACAAAGATACTATTTTCAGAAGGGTCAGATTTCTGTTTTGTAGAGCAATTGATTTAGCTTTCACATGTTACATTTATGAACCCTAGAGGGGAAAAAATACACCGTAATTATATATAATTTGATGCCTGGATTTTACTGTCTAGTGCTTGTCAAAGCTGCACCCTCTTTTCAGACCATGGGAGAGAAGAGTCTAGCAACTCCCACAGCAATGAGCAAAAAACCTGCCTGTGCTCTGTCTTGCAGAATTACCATTATTTTAAGATATTAATTGAACCAAGTTTCCCTCATGTCTTAGCTGGGCTCTAAGTTAGATAACGGTCTGGATTTGGGTTTTCCCAAAAGGAGACCGGAAGCAGGTCTACTGGGCAAGCTAATCCCAGGAGACACCTGGGGGGGGGAGGGGGAAGGGGAAGGGGAATCACCAGGCCCGTTGCCACCGTGGGCCTCTGGGGCCCAATCTCCCTGGGGACCTGGGGAGACCGTGTAGAGCGTGACTCCACTGGAGTCTTCCACCAGAGAGGCGAGGGGGCTGGGTACTTTCACATCCATTCCCAGCGGCCGCTGGGCGAGTCCTGCTCCCGAGGGCCCAGCTCTTCAGCACGTGGCCAGGCATGCCTCTTGGTGCGCCAAGGTAAGCGGCAGGAAACAGGGACGGGCCCCAGCAGCACGAGCCACGACACAGCACTACCCTGCTGTTTGCACAGAAGCCCTAAGAAAGAAATACCCCCTGTGGTTCTTTCAAGACAATGATGATCAGTTGAAGAATGACATAGAGGGAGGTAAGAATGACACATAGAGGGAAGTGCAACTGGAGCACCTCTCAATAATCAGGAAGGAAAAATACGAATATTTATTGGCACGGCTGTCTACGTGATTGTAGTCCGGTGTAGAACACAAACTCAGGGTCTCTTGTTCCAAAAGCAGGAAAAAGTTTGAGGTGCCTGGATCAGGGAGGGTGAGAGGCTCGCCCCCAGCACATGCACCGCGCCACACCGAGCTGGGAAGCTGCCCAAGGAGCTGGCCGTAATCGCTTATGGCTGTACTCGTACATTTTATCAGGATTTGCGCTACTATTTCCGGTGAGAGTTAATTGAGTCCTAAGATATTAATATGTAGAGCCTGGGACTTGCTGGCTTTTGAAGGTTTTTACGGCATAGGACAGGAGTCAGTAGACTCATGTGTCAAAGGCCAGGTTGTGACTACACCAGGCTTCGTGGACCGGACAGCCTCTGCCCCACCTACTCCAGGTGGCTTTGTAGCAAGGATGTGGCAAGGGACACCAGGGATCTCGCTTACTCTCCACCAGTGAGGGCGCAGCGTGAAGTCAGTTGTCCAAGAACCTCTGGGTGAGCCCTCAGCAGATGGTGGACCTACCGGCACCTTGACCTTGGGCTTTGCAGCCTGCAGAACCGGGAGAAATAAACGTCTGTTGTCCGAGCCCCCATTCCATGGTGGTTTGTTTTAGCAGCCTGAGCCAATGAAGACCACAGGGCACGCTCCTTTCCTCTGAGCACACCACTTCCATCCGTGTCCCAGCGGACACACGCAGTGCAAGTGAGGCTGGGGGACATGGCATGCGTGCAGGGTGGCCAGGGACGCCACTAAGAATCGCAGCCTTTATTCCTACAGAGAAGGGTTTCTCAACATGGCACCACTGACACTGTGGTCAGGATGCATCCTGTTTTACTGCACTGTCTCATTCGTGCCTTTCAGGGAGTGTAGCCGCCTTCCTGGCCTCTACCCGCTAGGTGCCAGGGGCGTCCCGCCTCCCATGTATGACAGGCAAAATGTCTCTAGATGTTGCCAGATGTCCCCCGGGGGTGAAATTGCTCCAGGTCAAGAGCTGCAGCTAGAGCAGGAGAGCAGGATGGATATTAAGTTATACATCCCGCTGCCATCCCTTACCTGGAAACGGACTGCCTTTCCTGTATCGAGGCAAACCCTACTCTCTTAGTCAAGGTCAAGCCGTGGTGTCACTTCTACATTTCCCATCAGTCTGTTTTTTGCTGGAGCTGTTTTGGGACGTTTCAGCATCCTTCCTGGCCTTGTTTGCTCTACGGCTGACATCTGGAGATTCTGGGAACTACTTATTATTCCTTAATAAATCCATTTTCTGTTTAGACTCGCCAGAACTAAGTCATAGTGTTTGCAGTGAAGACTCCTCCAGACTGATATGTTTGGCCTCATTAACATGCATCCTTAAAAGATCCCCTTTTAAGACCTTGGTGTTTTGTTCCTTGAGTTGGAAAGCCAGGCAAATATTTTAGGAATATAGCACAAAGGCAAATTCCCATGCCTGGGACCCAGGGGCACGTGCTAATTTCCACACAAGTTGATAGTTGAATTTCTGTCTCCATTCTCTTTCTTATTTTCTCCTTGTAGCCCTAGTTGGGCAAGTTTGTGGGAATGGAAATTCCATCTGGATCACTGTGCATTCGTTTATGCTTCCCCATCTTCCCGCGTTCAAATGCGGTCGGGTGTGATTCCTACCCCGAGCCTTTGACACTCCTTCCCCCTGCTGCAGTGGTTCGTGTTGGTTCCTTGTGTCTCTTTTGCCTCCCGTTTCTTCTGGCCTGACCTCTTCCCCACTTACTTTTACCTGCTTTTCCTCTTGCCGTATCCTTTTCTGTCGTGGTCACTTGTTTAAACCCCTGCGACCCTCGATGTTTTTTATTTTCTGGGTAGCAGGTGGGCTCTCTCTAAAAGAGGCGGAGGGAGCCAGATGGCTAATTCTGGACTAAGTAAGAAAGCAGGAGGGACAGAGAGGGAGCAGGCTGTCCTGAGTGGCGAGTCAGCCCTGCCGGGCACATGGCTGTTGGCGGAGGGGGCTCCGGGCCGGGGAATCGGGTTCAGACGGACTCCGGGGCTGCTCCCTCGGGGTGAGACTAGCAGCACAGCGTAGTTGTGCAAACGCACAGTGTCTCCAGCTTGAGCAGCATCCAAGGTGTCTGAGCATCTCTGGGGACTAGTTGTCCCGGATCCTGGTTGAGATGGATTCAGACCCTGGAACGTCCCCAGGCTGGACGTTCTCCTCAGGGCGTCCAAGGAGGCAGCTCCCTGGAGCTTCAGCACAAAATAGAAAACATCTGAGCTGGGTACAAGAGAGAAGTGGGCCAAGATAGCAGTGAGGTGCCCCCGACCCAGGGCAGGGCTCTCCAAAGAGGTCCCCGCTCCAGCTCAGCAAGAGCCCCTCGAGCTATGGGTTGGGCTCGGGGTGGAGGTGGGCAGAGACTGAGACAACCGAATAGATCCAGAGATCAGCCCCTCCAGCAGCGACTCAAAAATCTGAGCGCGCACTGGAAGCCTTTTGCAAACAGAGACCGCTGGCCCCACTCTCAGAGCTTCTGATTTATTTCATCTGGGGCGGGAGCTGGGGATTTGCATCTCTAACAGGTTCCTGGGTGGGGCTGGTGCAGTTGGCTGGCAGCCGCACGTGGAGAACCACGAACCTATGTGTCCTCTCACATGGAGCTTCCCAGCCCTCGCTGCGTGTTAGAATCCGCTGGGGAGGTTAAGGAATTCATAGTGATTTCTGCTTGCGGCTAGGGGCAGCCCACTGCTCCTGCAACTAGAACAAAGCAGGCACATTCCACAAAATCATGTTTTTAAAGGCATCAGAGAGATGTGGACGCAAAGAGGGCAGGTGGACCTGAAATTCCAGAGAGGGAAGAGCCCTTCGTGGGTGAGATGAGCTGTTCTGAAGCATCACAGTGTACCTGGCCCCACACCTGGCCAGGGAATTCAGAAACCCCGGGAGGCAGAACGCAGTGTGGGCGCCCGTGTGTTCAGGAGATTCCGGGTTACTGTAAGGCACAGCCTGGGGTGGAGAACAGGCGCTTCCATGCAGCGCTGCTCCCACACCCCAGGCAGGACCGGTGGGCTGTGTGTGGGATCCGCAGGGGCGAGGGGCTCTGACTGAGCACGGACTGCAGGGGAGGAGGAGGAGGAGCAGGCATTGCCTGCGCAGTCTGCCAGGGCAAGGTGGAAGGGCGGGGGGTCAGGGCATCTGTGCTCACTCCGGCTTTGGGGACGCACGCTGAGGTCCTTGAGTCTGACTGTACCAAGTGAATTGAATCCTTGCCCTGCCCCCCTCTTGGTTATGGGTGAGCCGCCACATGATTACTGTCCGTTATTCACAGGTCGCTCTCCCCCACTCATCCCTGCACCTCGACAGCCCAGCACAGGGCTTAGCCAAGTTCGGTAAGCGTTTGTCGACTGAATACCTGTGGTGTCAGTTCTGGCTCCATGCCTCCGGCTCAGAGGCTCTCAGCTGGGATCTGCTTTGTCCCTCCTCCCCCAGGAGATATTCAGCAATGTCTGCAGACTTCACTGGCTGTCACAACCCTGGGGATGGGGGAGGTGCTTCAGGCGTCAGAGGATAGAGCTGGGACGCTGCTTAGTATCCCATAATGCACGGGACAGCACCCCACGCAAAGACTCATCGGCCCCACATGTCTGCAGTGCCGAGGGCGAGAAATCCTGCTCCGGCTGCCCTCCAGGCAAGTCACCATGAAGCTTCCGGTCTCCGCTGCCTCTGCCCACGAGGCTGGAGCCCCTGTGGGTCAGGCCAGTGCAACACCTTCTGTTCCCTTCACCCTTTCCTAAGGGTTTTCCTGCTGCTCCCTGGGGGATATTAATATTTGCGGTATCAGTTAGCGTTCTGAGCGATGCATGGGTAGCGGTGGGCTTGGCCCTGAGCACAGGTGGAGAGCTGGGTGGCGGGTGGTGAGGGAGCCCGCGTTTTCTGAGGGGCTGGGCTGCCTCGAAGCTCCGCCCCCTTCCAGAGAAGCCGTGCTCCCTTTCTCAGCACCCTGCCTCTGCCGCCCGGCCTGGGACAGCCTGCCCATCCCCTCGTCCCTCGTCTGAACCGTCTGCCGTGACGCATTCCTCATGGGGAGACAGACAGAGCCCTTGACTCCAATAAACGTGTAGAACAAACAAACAAAAATAACAAACCACTCATTCCCAGGAAGGGAGGAGGAGGTGAGGTGGAGGTGGCATTTTCCCACTGCTGTATTACACTAGCGAGGTGAATGAGTCAGATCAGCTGCTCAACACCTGGAAAGGCACGGAAAGGTGTGAGGGTGAAGGTGCGTGCAGTGAAGGACAAGGAAGTCTGGGACCAAATGGCATGTGTGGACCAGGGAAGGGGGCCGCAGAGGCAGCTGAAGGGGCAACCCTATATTCTGAGAGGTAGACTGGGGGCTCTGTGAGCAAGCCCTGGCAGCAGACAGTGCTTCAGGCACACCATGTGGATAAGCTCATGCAATCCTCACAACCCTGTGAGATAGGTTCTATCATTGACACCTGTATCAGTCAGCTAGTACCACAATAATGCGTTATAACAAGCAACCCCACACAATTTCAGTGGCTGAACACATCACTCATTTAATCTTCCTAATGTAGCTGCAGCTTGGCTGAGAGTGAGCAGAGGTATCCTGGGCTCATCTGGGCATTTGTGTTTGCCCCAGGCCCTCTCTTTCTCTGTAAACTAGCTGCCCAACTGGAGCTGTTTTTCCCCCCATAGCCATGGGAGACATGCAAAAGGGCAAGCAAAACTTCACTAGCTCATTTCAAGCTTCTACTGCGTCACATCTTCTCATATTGGCCAAAGCGAGGCACATTGCTGAGTCTCAGATCAAGAGATGGCGAAGCACACTCCGCCACGAGGAGTTCAAAGCAAGTTATAGCACCAAGCCAGCACTGATGGGGTGGGGAAGTGTACTTCTCCCACGAAGGTTGCAGGGAAGCAGTGCTGGGAATGAATATTGCCAAACAATAACCTCATCTACCACATTTTAAATATGTAGAAACTGAGTCAGGCAAAGGGATTGAGCAATTCGCTTTAGACCACAGAGTAGATGACTGGCAGGGATGTGAACCCAAATGATGTCTTTTGAGAGCCTACCCCACACGGCACACTCTGCATTACGCTGTACAGACCCGCCACACCCCACCCCTGGCTATCTGTTGCTGCCTGTGGTAGAAAATCTCCAGTATAGTCCCCGGTGACCATCACCTCCTGTACTCATGCCTACTATGGACTGAAAGTTTATGTCCCACCAAATTCCTGTGTTGTGCCTCTAATCTCCAACATGATGGCATTTGAAGGTGGAGCCCTTGAGAGATAATAAGGGTTGGGTGAGATCGTGAGGGTAGAGCCCCATGATGTGATCAGTGCCCTTATAACAGAGACCAGCACTCTCTGCTCTGTCTCTCTGCCATGTAGAACACAGCAAGCAGGTGGCCATCTGCAAACCAGGAAGTGAGCCCTCCCCAGGAACTGAATTGGCTAGCATCTGGATTTGGGACTTCTCAGCCTCCAGAACCGTGAGATATCAATCTCTGTTGTTTAAGCCACCCAGCTTATGGTATTTTGTTTTTGTTTTTTTTGAGACAAATCTCACCGTATTGCCCAGGCTACAGTGCTGTGGCATCAGCCTAGCTCAGAGCAACCTCAACCTCCTGGGCTCAAGCTATCCTCCTGTCTCAGCCTCCCGAGTAGCTGGGACTACAGACACATGTCACCATGCCCAGCTAATTTTTTCTATATATATTTTAATTGGCCAATTAATTTCTTTCTATTTTTAGTAGAGATGTGGTCTCGCTCTTGCTCAGGCTGGTTTCGAACTCCTGACCTTGGGCGATCCATCCGCCTCGGCCTCCCAGAGTGCTAGGATTACAGGCGTGTGCCACCGTGCCTGGCCAGCTTATGGTATTTGTTACGGCATCCCCAGCAGGCTAAGACAACGCCCTCACATGGTCTCTCACGTTGAGCATGACAGACCTTTGTGGCACATCCTAAGGACGTGATGACATGTGACTTCTGGGTCTGAGGCATCTCAGGGTTCCTGTGGTGCCTTGGCTCCCTCGCTCTGGGAGAGCCAGCTGCCGAGTCCTGTGGCTGCTCAGGCAGCGCTGTGGAAAGGCCCACAGGGAAGGAACGGCCGCCTCCCCTGAACAGCCAACGCCAACTTGCTGGTCCGTGAGTGAGCCTCCTTGAAAGCAAATCCTCCAACCCCGCCGAATCTTCACATGTTTTCATCCCCGGTATTCTAGAGCTTCTTCCAGCTGAAGCTCTAGATGCCATGAATCAAGGATGCCATTGCTTCTGCCCCCTGTGTGCATTGCTGGCCCCAAAGACATTGTGAGGCAGAATGCACGAGGATGGCTGTTCTGAGCCATTGCATTGCAGAATGATTTAATAGGCAGCAATCGATAGTGAATACTCAGCCTTTCTGTAGTACTAGAGATGCCGCCCCGCACTAAATGGCAGAGCTGAAGTTTGGACTGACCCCTAACCCAGGGCAGTCACGCTGCGCTGCCGCAGGAGCGCGGATGAGGACTGGGGGCGGGTAGGAGGGACGCAGTGCCCCATGCCGCGTGCCGTGTAGCCGGTGCCGGTGGTCTGAAATAGACAAGGCATCTTGCCAGGCTATCCTGGCGTAAGACGCTGGAGGCTTAGGAGCCAAGGTTAGTCACAGGATTGTGACAACACTTCCAGGCTGTCTCCAGGGGAAGACATAATGGCTTCCTGCTAGCACACTCCCTTCTGCAGATCGCCTCCCGATCTGCAGTGGAAATAGCTCCGGTCTGACACACGCTTCTCCTCTCTACAGGGCTGCTTCCTAGACGCGGAAACGGTTCTGAGTCTACCCGTCTGTGTTGCCTCAAATAAGAGTTTCAGGTCCTGCCTTCCATTCCAGTCTGACCTTCACTTTAGTGAGGTAAATCCCTCCCTCATCAGCTCTTGGCCATACTTGCAATTCCCACTTATAAGACAGTCCTCGTCTATACAGTCAGTAACAGACAATAAGGACACGCGAAGACACCGCCTTCCCCACCCCCACCCCACGAGGTAGACAAGAACACCCTAGAGGCTTTTTATAATTTTTAAGACAGTAAACCAAGGCCTGCCCGCGGTAACGTGGAACCCTGACTGTCTTGGCAAGGCTTCTGGAAGCTGGGGAGGGAGGCAGTCTTTCCCAAACATCCTGTAATTTCAAGAGGCCCTCTTTTGTCACTCGAACGTCTCCACCGCTGGCTTCTCTCTCCCTGGGACGGTTTGGCAAGTGGAGGCAGGCACAGCTCCCTGGGGGGGTGACAGACACTGGGCGCAAGTCCCCTGCACCGGTCACGTGGGAGCCACCGTTGCTAAGCAGTCCCGGTTCAGAGCGAAGGACGACTTCCTTGGTCCACAAGATCGGGTTGGGGAACCGTGACCGTGGGCCACACCTTTAGCGACACGAGTCAGGGGCTTTATCATTTGTGGAAGAAATGATTTAAACTAACAGATGCTCATGCCTGTGACTTCCTTGGCCTCCAGACCCAGCGACAGGGCCAGGTCTCTGGAGGCTGCAGTGTGATTCTCTGCGTCCCACGCAAGTGGCGAGGCCCCACGTGATCTCCATGTGTGTTCTTTCAACTAAAGAGGGAAAAACAAGCCCCCGGCACACATGATGTGCACGAGCACCCCCCACACGTGTGGTTCAAATGTTTTCTGTTTCAGACATGCGATGAATGTTTAACACCCTGGGATTTAACATAAGACACTTCAGAGAGTCCTAAATTAAATCCAAGAGGTTCCCAGGGGTTCCCAGGTGAGAATACCAACCTTAAAACATTCAGGCCTCAAATATTTGAGGGGAAAAAGCATATAACTATACAACATTTAGTATGTTATTTTAGCAGTTATTTTAATACTAAACATATGCCCTTGTTATGTAATAAAATCATGCATTTACACTTAGGGACACTTACTGTGAACTAAGTAAGAACTTCACACTCATTGCCTCGCATAATCTTGCAAACACCAGACACTATGGACATTACCAGATAATACAGATGTTAGCGTATGTACTCACAGAAAAATTGCATAACGTGCCCAGTGCAACACGACCAATAAAAAGCCCCAAGAACTGTCCAGTTCCAAAGCCCAAGTTCTTCCACACGGTTGGATACTGTCTCTTTTCTAAGAATATACTTGTGTTTATTCGTATAATGCCTTAAAATGCATTCCAATAGATGTGTTTGAACTTGTTAATCCAATGGGTCATCTGAAAATTAGAGTTTCTGCCTTTTTCATTTGTGTGTGGCAGTTTTATTTCCAACATATTTATTCTTCAAGGCTCAGTTCACATATCACTGACTATGAGAAGCTTTCCCGGAACCCCAGCCAGGGCTCAGCCCTGCTTTCTATATTCTACTACACCTCACATTCCTCCTTATTGCAGGGCTAAAATCTCCTTGCCTTCGTTCATCTGCTGGAATCTTCTTTTTAAAAAAATCTCAACTCGTATAATTTGTCTGCAGTAGAATGCGTAGCCTTAGGTGTCCTGTTGGGTGGGTTTCAATAAAGGTACATGTCTGTATACACCGCCCCTGTCCCGTCCCAATCAAGATGTCACCTCTTCCGTTCCCCTGCAGCCAGAGCCCTTCAAGCAGCCACCAACCTGAGCCCCAACCGCACGTGATAAACACATCTCCGACTCAAGGTGCCTGATGGATTGTGCATCTGTCTTCCTGTCCCAGTTAGCGCCGCTGGACTCCCCTGCCCCACAGCCGCCCGGGCTCCAAGCACAAAGCCTTTTTTGTCATAGCTCTTTCCCCATCCCCAACGCGCAGTTCCCGATCCGTGAACTTCTGCAGCATCTGTGTTCGCAGTCGAGGCTCCACGCCAGGCAGTGAGTCACTTTCCACAGCGACTCAACGCCACCTCTCCGTGCCTCTCCTCCGACCCTCCTTGTCTTTCTGGCCGCTGCCCCAGGTCTGTCCCCGGCACCTTTTTAGATCATTGTTCCCCAGCCGGGTCTGCTCTGGCACCTCCTCCTCGTCCAGCACCTCAACCCCCACTGGACCCAAAACACAAGCTACAAAGTCATGTCTTTCCTCAGGATGTGTTACAACCTGCCTTTTCTAATTGCCTGTACCGGCTCCCATGAGCCCTGAACTCCAGCCGTTCTGGGCAACTTGCCTGTTTCAGAAGATGTTTGTTTCCTTCTAACTCCTGCCTTTGCCCGGGCCTCGCCCTCTGCTTGGAGTGTCGCTCTTTCTCCTTCTCGGGAAATCTTGCCCACCTTCAGGACCCTTTTTAAAGGTGGAAAACTCTTCTGCAAGGTCTTTTGAGGTCCTTTCCACCCTTCTCCTACCCATTTGCACATGTTGCCCTTACGCTGCCCCCTTGCACTCACGACTACCGTGCCTGTTTTCCTGTCTGTGTTCTGGCCACATTGTTAGCCCCACACCAGGGCAGAGTCCATGTTGTGAGAATAGGGGAGAGAATGTTCTTTCAGGGAGAATAGCGGAGTTTGTTCTGGCATGTTTGTTCCGTTTGTTTGTTTGTTTGTTTTTTTCTTTTGAGACAGAGTCTCACCGTGTTGCCCAGGCTAGAGTGCCATTGTGTCAGCCTAGCTCACAGCAACCTCAAACTCCTGGGCTCAAGCAATCCTACTGCCTCAGCCTCCCAAGTAGCTGGGACTACAGACATGTGCCACCATGCCCGGCTGATTTTTTCTATATATATTAGTTGGCCAATTAATTTCTTTCTATTTATAGTAGAGATGGGGTCTCGCTCTTGCTCAGGCTGGTTTCGAACTGACCTCGAGCAATCCACCCGCCTCGGCCTCCCTGAGTGCTAGGATTACAGGCGTGAGCCACCGCGCCCGGCCCCGTTTGTTTTTATATTGTGGATACATGGGTGACCATGTTTCCCTCTTTACACAGGCTGCTAGGAACCTTGAGGCCAATTATAGGGCCCTTCCCTAACAAGCAGATAAAGCTCCCAGGATGAATTCTGTGTGCTAATGGTCTTGCTGTATTTTCTCTCTTATTTTCTCAACACCCATATTTCTTCATCTGATTTTGTCTTCTAGATGGGTTTGACCACCATTTCTGCTCATAGCAGGAACTCAGTATATTTGTTTACTGAAACAATTCAATGATTTGATTGCAATTCGACAGAAAGAAAAACAAACCAAGAAAGTTCTTCAAGGATGGTTATCTGATTTACCTTTATGCCCATGGCCCGCCCCCATAATCCAAAACAGGCCACGGCACAGAGTAAGAACTCAATAAATGTGTCATTTTATTGAGTTGAAAAAGTAGAGGAGGGGACATAAGCGAGCTCAGAATCATCTGTGCACAGTTATAGTAAATTTCTGGAAACAAGTTTGTTTCTCTTGTGGGATTATTGCAAAAGCATGGGCATTGAACAAGCACTAAGAAGAAGAAGAGACTCATTTTGGCCTTTAAGAAGAGCTGCTGCAATCGGAGCGTCATGAAGCTCTGCGGAGCCTGCCAAGGCAGGGGCTGCGGCCCTGGGCGCAGGAGCGAGTGAACGCGGAATGAACGAGTTGAACCCAGAATGAACGAGTGTCTTGGGAGCCTCCCGCTCCGGGGGATCTGTCAGAAGGCTGGTTGCTTCTGTCACAACAGAGGGAACAGACAAGACGAAATTAATGATTCCTTAGCTGCCTTTTTATATGCTTACAACGATCCCATCACACTGCAATGTAAGATTCTCGCATTCATGAAGACAGCAGGTAACTGGGACAGCACAGAAAATGTAAGGACCATTTCTGCTGTGAAGCCTGGTCCTCCTGGTTACGGCAGCTGCTTTCATTCCGTTTCTTTCTTGCCTCGAAAGAGACCTCACCGTCATCTCCCCATAAGTCTCCCTGATTCTGTGTGGTCCCCCCACATCTCTGGTAAGCACCAGTGTCGGTAAACTCAGGGCTGATTCCTTTCAGTTGTGAATGTGCTGGCCATTCCTTTTAAGTCCTCACACTGACTGCATGTCCTTTGACAGAGCCACCCAGTGTCAAATGTAGGATCTCTGTCTTCCCTGCCCTCAAAGTTGACACACGGCTTTGCCACTTACGTGGCTATCCAATTAAATAAAATTTGAAAACCTAGATGAGCGATATCAATAATTAGAAGGTACTTCCTTTACTCTGAACAGATTTATGCCAGAGACACCTGGTCTGTTTGCTAGAGTTTTCTCATTTCTTGAATATGCATCTAATTGCTTTTGGAAAAGGCCAAGATAAGGATAATTAATCACTTAGCTTGAGTTTGTTGCCCCTCTGAGCTAGCTAGCTCCTCGCATCTCTGGCGGAGCTGAGCACCGCGAAATGAGCAGAACTCGGGTCCCACTACGGGCCAACGCTGGCCCCATGCAAGAGGTAGCAGGCTGCACATGCCGACCAAATATTAGCTAGTGTGGCATGAACGCCAAATAAAATGCTAAGCCTTCTGCTAACTGCACCTTTCTCCACCGAGGTGACCCCAGAAACACCTTAAAACTAAGTGCCCAGCCATGACAGCATGGGATAGGTAAGGCACAATTATATGCCTGTGACTTCCCTTCATAAATATTCAGGACTCCTATAGCTTGTTAAATATGCATATTTGACCACCCCATGCAGTGTAAAGTCCTATCGCCTTGGTCTCTTCTTGGAAGCACGTGTGCCTAGCAGGTTGCTACCCTTTATGAGAAATAAAGCTCTTTCCCCCCCCGCAAAGTATAAACATCTTTAATTTTTATTTTTTTATTAGCTAATAGTAGCATAGATGTTTCTATCTGTATCTTTCTCAACATGCATGTCCGTGTTTTGTGACCAGGAGTAGCTCGCTGTTTGGCACCGATGGGTTAATTGGTGTCAGGGGTCCTTCCCTCCCCCTCACCCCCCCAATTCCTCTCCTGGGCAGCCCAGGAAGTGGCTATTTTTGGCAGCTGCCACCTCCCCTGGGCCTTCAGGTCCTTAAGAAAAGTGACTGTATGCAAAACGCCATCCAGCTACTGGCTCACTGGGGAGGCTGGGGGCTGGGCTGCGGACAGAGCCGGAACCCCCTGCCTGACCTTGAGTCTGTTTGCTGTGTCTCTCTCACCAGAAAATCTCTAAGGAGTCCTTCACTTCGGACAGTGCATCCTCAAGTCAAACAAAGATTTCTTAGTAAGAAGAACCAGCGAAATGTTGCCTTCAGCTTAGGCAACTTATCACGCGATGTTTCTTGGGAGTCCCTTGGTATTTCTTCTTTGCTGACTCAGAGTAGTGATGGAGAACACAAAGCCAGCGGGTGGCAGAGCTACTGGGGACTCTGGGGACAGAGCCAAGCTTTTCTCACCCTCCCCCACCTTTTTTGTTGTTGTTTCAAAGCAAGCCCCAGGAAGGCTGCTGGCAGCGGGGTAGAGGCAGGTGGAGGCACCTTCGTGGAGGATGCAGGTTACAAAATAGCCCCGAGGACCCCAAAGGTTTGTAGGAGTTGCACAATAAAACCGAGGACCCATTAGGCTCTCAGTGGGTTTGGGTTTGGCTTCCTGTACATTTCTCTGAAAAACTTACGAGGTTATCGACACTTATCACCACCTTGCAGAATTTACAAAAGCTTCTAAGCAACTATCTGTACATCTCTCTGATTTTTTTCCTTCTATTTTGCTTTAACAAAATTTCTCTTGCATCTAGGACTCCTCCTGCTCCTGTATTTGCAAATGCGTCCATAGTTTCAATAATGAAACCAGCATATCACCTGGGGTAAAATTAAAATTCCAGGGAAGGCAGGCAGTTTTGCTGGATGGGAGCCTTCAAAAAATGTGCAGATAAAACAAAGACCAGCTCCTTTTCTTGAGTCTCCTGAAGCTAAGACATCATTCTATGTGCATGGCCTGGTAAGGAGAAGTGACAGGGACAGAGGTGGTATTTTAGATGCTCAGACATGAAAGCAAGTGTGCATAGTGTCTAATGCAAATTAATAGCCACCCAATAATAAAGATGTGTGTAACTACAATGAAAGAATTATGTTTAGGAAAAAATTTGCCAAGTTAGCAGATTTCTATCTCAAAAATCTAACAAAAAAATTTTCTTACATGGAGGATTTTTTAAAGTAAAAAAACGAAAAATCACCTCCTAAGAAAAGACAGGAATGTGATTCCTCAGTTGAAGGTATTTACGTTTTGAGATTTTGCTCCTACCTTGCAAGAAAGGATTGTGCCAAGAAAGCACTAACGCAGAGAACAGAAAGGGTGTTTGTATTTTTAATCCCTGACTCGGGGAAGGGAAGAAACTAGGAAGAAAGGGGTGGTGTAATTAACTCCTGAGTGTGTACCTGGAGCCCAGCATGGCATGGGAGGCGAGTTTGGGGCTGGCAGGTGGATACCGTTGCCTGCAGAATTTTGCAGCGTGACTACATGCATCAGTCATGGGTGTTGACACCTTTAGACAAGGTGTATCTGTGGCTTTCTGCTATATCTGCCAAGATATGTATAAGAATAAGCCCAGCCCCCAGAACAAGAGGGGGTTCATTGTGTTTCCAGGAGGAGTTTGTGTTGTTCACAGTTTCCTGGAATAGTCGGAGTGACATTAGAGCAGACAGTGGGTCTCAAACTGTGGGTGTGCCCCAGCCTCCCGTAGTGTGTGCTACAAAGGCAGTCTCCCAGGATCGCACCCTGGAGTTCCGGTGCTTGCAGCTGGGCAGAGTCAGGTGGTTCCGAGTTCAAGGTAGTTCAAGTCCACCACTCTGAGAAACACTGGATGAAAGACCACAAGTTCAGGGTCACAATCCTTTACCATCACAGCTCATCCTTTGCAACCCACCATGCTTAGCCATGTTCAAACTCACCGGCAAGTGATTTTATATATTTCAAGTAAGAGACAACCTGATTTTTGTGAAATGCACATTTTTTGGCCACAGTACAAGTTACAACCCTCAGTTCTTTTTGGCTGTTTTACAAATCCATCAGGAAATGTATGGCAGGGACCACAAAAAAGAAAGGTTGATTTGGGGAAAAAAAAGTATACTGCATGTTTTCATTGTATAGACACTAACAATGGAAATAAGAAAGGAAAATGTTGACCATTGAGAAAAGCAAAAGTGCTTAAAATATCCTAATCCTGAAAGTATGAATGGTTTGGGCAATTGGTTATAGTATCAGCCTTGTGATTTGGGAAATATTTTAATGTGTCATCTATCTAATTATGTGAAAGATTAGTTGGTACTTTGCATGTAAGTAGTGCCAGCGTCGTGGCTGCCCCACACGCGGACAGAGGCCATGTGTTTGGGGCCTGATGCTCTGTAACCTCCACATTGAAATTCTTCTGCATGTTGTCCTTGAGTTTGTGGTTTTGAAGGTGACGTCTGAGGGGACAATGGGACATGAGCCTGGGGCTTGGAGGCCCCACTCCGCCACCTCCCCGTCTCCCAGGTGGATTCTCTGTGTCTACTTCCCAGCCCCCACCTGGTGGCCATGGTTGCCCTCTGCCCCCTGGCGGGCATGGAGGGCTCAGGTAGCCCGGCCTCCCTTGCACATGACTTGAGTCGTAGGTGGGAGCCAGGGAGCATGTGAGGGGCCACCCTGGCCCTGGGAGTATCCCTGTGCCCAAAGAAGTCAGATATTAGAAATAAAAAACAGCATGACGGGTCCAGAGAGGCTGTGGAGGGGAAAAGGAAAAAAGTCTTTCTTTCCCTGCTTTTTAATAAGGGACCCCACATTTACATTTTGCACTATCCCCCAAATCCTGTAGGTACTCCTGGGTATCAGTCACGTGTGAGCACATCTCTCCGCAGCCGGGCTCCAGATGCAGGTCAGAGAAAGTGGAGAAGCCCCACAGTCAATTCACGGGGAAAGAATCCAGACGGCCAATTTCTCATCTGAAATTCCTAACACAGTTCTATAATTGTTGTAGATTAGATTTAAAAAAAAATCCATGGATAGGCAGAGTGCAGTAGCTCATGCTGTAATCCCAACACTTTGGGAGGCTGAGGCAGGAGGTTCACTGGAGGTCAGGAGTTCGAGACCAGCCTGGGCAACATAGTAAGAACTCGTCTCCAAAAAAAAAAAAACCATATATATATATTGGGCATGGTGGCACATGCCTGTAATTCCAGCTACTAGGCAGGCTGAGGCAGGAGGATCGCTTGAGCCCTGGTGTTTGAGGCTGCAGTGAGGGAGACAGAAAGAGACCTGGTCTCAAAAAAAAAAAACAAATTCATGGATGTTCTATTTATTTTTAAAAACAGCTATTCATTGTTTCTTTTCCCCAGTACAGCCCTGTACGGGGAAGAGCAGTTGGATGGAATCATGCCCGACAGCTCCCAATGCAGAAGTGACAAATTGTCCCCGACTCGGCAACATCATGTTCCTCATATGTGGTCCACTCCTCTGGTGTTTGAAGAGACAGCTTCAGCAAAGGAAGAGATCACATGATCCCAAAAGACAGGGACCTGTATTTGGCCAGTGACGAGGCAGAATGGAACTCAGGAGGTGCCCCATGGACCAGCCAGCAGCCATCAGCGGGCACTGCTGGATGCTGTGGCTGCCGCTGTAGCCACAGCGGTGATGAGGCATGCATGGCCCCGACGCCTGCCCTTGGCTAATTTCGGTGGACTCATTACCATGCTCTGGGCCAACTGAACTGTGTCTTTTTCCAGGTTGTTATTCTTCCAATGGGTTTTCTAAAGCAATTCTCTTCGAGTACCTCAGAGAATAGGCATGGTACTCTCTCCCAGCCCAGCAAAGCGGGGTACAGTCAGCATTACATAACTGGTTGGAAAATATTTTGAAAAAATATTTTTTTCATGTAGTTAAAAATTAGCAAAGCAGAAACACATTTCTGTGTACTCTTAAATCAGTGGTTCTCAACTGGGGGCAATTTTGCCCTCACCAGGGACATTTGGCAATGTCTAGAGACAATTTTGGTTGTCACAACTGGGAGTGCTTCTGGCATCTAATCTGTGGAGATCACAGATGCTGTGGAAACATCCTACAATGCACAGGGCAACCCCACAGCAGTTATCAGTCCCGAGTGCCAATAGCGTCTGGGTTGACTTAAATGGAAAAGTGCATTTTTAAAGTGTTACGCAATTCCGTCGCCCTGCAATAAGCTAGCACTATTTCTTCCCTAGGAGAAGCTTCCATGAATCAGAATTCAGAATATTAGCTTATAGGAGAATGCCTCCCAAAAGGTGATCATGGGTTTGTCTCTATTATAAAATAAAAAGAAACATGGAGCTCTTAAAATGTTCACAATGGAAACAAACGAAGAAATGCAGCCCTGCCTTGGGCGTGTGCAAAGGGCCGGATTATGAATCTCCAACCTGGGCTGTGCACTGTAGTCCCAGACAGTGGAATCCTGCTTGCTGGAGTTTGCAGAGCTGGCTGAGGGATCGATCTTCAGGTGGGGCCAGGCTGGAGAAGCACCGGCCTGCGGTTAGGTGTGGAGGAGCAGGGACTCTGCTCAGGACGTCGGGAAACAAGGCCCACAGTCTGCCCCCTGGACGGACTCTGGATTTGCAGGTGAGAAAGAACGAGGGTTAGACGGGGCCCAAGAGGGCAGCCATGCCAAGTAGCAGGAGGAGGGACGCATGTGCAGACCAGGCCATCAGCAGGAGCCAGGCGCGCGTCATTCCCAGGCCAGGCTGACCGCACGCCAGCGATGGCCGAGGCGGTGGGTCTTGCAAGGACACTCCTCTGCGGGAACCAAGCTGACCGACCTCCGTGCAAATCTGCAGAGAATCGGGACTCCCAATAATAATGACTGCGCAGTCGAGCCTCTTGCTGGGAGCCCGTGTTGGCTGGGACCGAAACTGCACACATGGGATTGATAGTGCGGAGGATGAAGACATCAGGGAGAAGTGGGGAGAGGAGGCAGGAACAAGGTCTCCTTTATTTACTACTGTGGATTCTCCTTCCAGCTTATCTGGGAGTAACCTACAACAGTGTTTACCAGACGAAGAGACTGGAGCCTTTACTGGAGTTGAGACCAGCGTCTCTCCACCCTGGCACTATGGACATTTGGGGCCACAGCATTCTCCAGCATTCTCTGTGGGGCTGTCCCTGTTGAGCAGCGTCCCTGGGTTGCAGCCACTGAATGCCAGCAGCCCCCCCTCCTGTCTGTGATAACCCAAAAATGTCTGCAGACATTGCCTAATATCCCTGTGGGGCAAGATGACCGCTGGCTGAGGGCCACTGGTCTAGACCGATGTTTTTCAAACTTTGGAGGGGCATGTCTCAGAAATGAGTTGGTTGTGTATTCAGTTGCGTGGGTGTGACTAGTGTTGGAAAAAATGAAAGTGGATAAGGAAGAGTTCATCACACACAGCCAGGGGAAGGATTATTTCTTGAGCACTGTGTCACATTTCGGTCACATGGGTACGTGTGTGCAGGTCCCATGTTTTGATGTGAAATGTACTTCTTACCGTGGATGGGAGTTTTCTGGGGGAGAAGAAACCACAGCACAGCTCAGCTAAATGGGGTGAGGCCGGTTGAAGCAGCCTGAGGGGTAGCCGGGGGAGCAGGGGTTAACCTCACAAATCGCCAACGAGATCGTTTTGTTCGGTATGTGGGAAAGGCGGTGGAACACACCATGGCAAGAATGATCTGGAGCAGAGTGTCTTGGCAACTGGCAGAGAGACAGAAAAAGCTAGAAGGGTTGAGACAAACACATATACAGAGCAAGGAGGTCTTGGACCCGGTGGGAAGGCAAAGAAATCGAAGGAAAAGAATCTGACACAGATTTACTCCAGCACGTGCCCATTTTATTCTGTCTGTAAGAGGTCTATGTTAAGGGCCTTTTTTTCACTTAGAGACAGTGCCTGCAAAAACGGTCTGTTGTACTGTAACACAGAAAATGTTTATTGAGATATAATTTACATGGCATAAAATACACCCATTTTTACCTGTATAATTCATTGATATGTTTTTGGTAATTGATAGCGCTGTGCAATCGTGATCACAATCTAATTTTAGAACATTTCCATCACCTAGAAAAGAAACCTGGTGCCCACTGGCAGTCTCCCCATCTGTCCCCTCCCCTCGCAGGCAACAACCACTAACTTTCTGTGTCTATGGTCTGTTCTGCACATTTCATATGAATGGAATCATACACCATGTAGCCTTTTGTGTCTTAGCATAATGTTTTCAAAGTGCAGCCATGTTTTGGTACATTTCAGTATTTCCTTCCTTTTTCTAGCTGAATAATATGCCATTGTACACACGCCACACTTTATGTATCCATTTCCCGATTGGTGGGCACTTGGGTTGTTTTCACTTTTGGGCTCTCATGAATCACACTGCAATGAGCATTCACCCAGAAGTCGGTGTGGATGTAAGTTTTCCTTGCTCTTGGGTAGATATATAGGATTGATCACATTGTAACACTGAAGTTACTGATTCAAAGAACAAAAAGCCCCACTACATGAGTGTTCTGAAGAGAGAGATACTAGA
Source organism: Mirza zaza (assembly GCA_008750895.1). NCBI lineage: Eukaryota > Metazoa > Chordata > Mammalia > Primates > Cheirogaleidae > Mirza > Mirza zaza. Next base: position 160,900 of record VSMD01006486.1, read on the forward strand.
ATAGCTTTGGAGTTAGTTCTCACTATTATAAAGACATGGAAGTCAAGAGTGATGTTTTGTGAAAGGAAAGGCTGTTAGTTTCCACGGTCTTCTTTCTATATTCAATATTGAAGTATAGGAAGAAGGGAAACAATTTCCTCTAGGCAGTTTGTGTGGTGGTCACAAAAGAGGGAGTCATTCAAGTCACCACCAATCACATACTGGGAGAACTCTTCCTAAACTCAGGCCATGAGCCTTTGAGGTCTGTACAGTTTGTTAACAGGAGGCAACTGTTGCCTTTTGACTGTGATGCCAAATCTTGTCCCACCTTATTGAGATTAGGGCCTTTCATTTTAAAGTCACTCAATGTCTATGTAATCAGCCATCTCCACCATCCCGCTAAAATGTGCACATGAATGTAAATATAAAACACTATATTTAGCAGAAAATATAACAGAAGGGAAAATTTCCACTCCTTCTCATAAACATTTAGGGGACACACTGAGAACGGGGTAGGCAGTGCTTTGGGGGACAGAGCTCCCTGGCTCCAGGATATTGGGATATTAGCAAGGCACCCCAGGCACCTGGAGCACTCCCCCTTCTCCCTCTTCTCCCATATGAGGTCCCCAAGGACAAGATTCAGCTCTCAGACTCAGCCAGTGTTTTCTGCTTTTAACTCTACAAAGTTTCAAATGGAAATTCCAAACAAATCCAAATGGCAACACACTTTATCCCTGGTGCGGGCAAACTGTGTTCATTTGTTGCATTGAGGGTTGTGAAGAGAAAGGTTACTTATATAATCACACAAGGGAGGATCACTTAGGATATAGGTCTTCAACATTAAACAAGAGGACTGTTCTGCAATAGGGGAATGGCTAATACACTCTGGCATATAAAATTCCACATGGTGGAATTTAAAGCCTTCGCTTAAAGCATGACTTTGAAAATTATTTAGTGACCTAGAAAAATATTTTTAAGGTTAGGTAACCAGATCAGAATGCTAAACTTTTGTCCAGCGTGAGCCCGATTTTATTATTCACCTCCCCTCCACCCTCCGCTCCCATTTCTGGATGGAAAATTTTTTCCATGCAGAGAAAAACGACAGCCAGGTCATGTGGGCAAATGTGAACATTCGTATTCTCTGAGCATTTTAATTTTCTTGGACAGAACAGTGGCTATACTTCATTTTTTATTAGGGAGAGAAAACGTTCTTTAACATTTACGTAGTAAAGCCACAGTCAAGTGACAAAGTTTGCATCAGATGGCTTAAGCATGAACCCCTAGCATCTTAGGTAACTTTTCAAATCCTCCCCTGAGGCTTCGGAGGTCAAGGTCGCAGTTATGGGGCATCTGATACGCAAGTGCACAGCGGTTTCTGGACCCAGACTCAAGTGAGTTCTTACTCGGGTATTTAATTATGGGCTGGGTAGTCGGGCAGTTCTCAAACTGTTCTACGGGAACCCTTTTGGGCGGTTCCACAGAAACCCAGAGAAACTCTCCAATGTCCACCGACAAGACAGACAGAGCTCTACAAGTTTGGGCCAGATTTCCCCTCCCCAGCCCCTCCTGCTCGCGCCCTACCCAGGAACTTCCTCCCTTATCCCCCACCCCGCCACTCCCTCCCTTACCCTCCCCCAGCCCTCTCGAGGGCTGCCCGCCAGCACCGCCTCTCCGCTGTCCCCTTTCCTCTTTCAGAGCGTCCGGGATTCCTGGGACCGCAGCGCCTCAGGAGCGCTAGGCAGCCCCCCTGTCCCCCGGGAGGGGAGGGTGAACCTGGGCCGGGTTTTGGACGCCCACGAGACGCCTGGAGGGCGGCGTGGGGGCGGGGCACCGAGTGCGCAGCTCTTCGGAGGTCCCCGGTAATCCCGCCCCCGCCGGGCGCCACGCTGACCTCGTAACAAAGAACAGGTTGGGCCGCCTCCCCTCCCCCGCGCGCGAGGCGGAGGGGCCACGTGACCTCTGCGAGCCTCGCCCCGCCCGGAGGGGCCGGGAGCCGACCTGGGGCTGGGGCGGGGAGCAACACGGGGAGGGCGAGGGGATGGGGGGAGGAGGAGGAGGATGGGGGGGGAGAGGGATGGGACCAGGAAGAGGGAGGAGGGGTAGGAGGATGGAAAGTGGAGGAGGCAGCGGGAGGAGGAGGGGGAGGGGAAGAGGGAGGCAGGGAGGCGGGGAGGGGAGGTTGAGGAGGGAGGAGGCAGGAGGGAGATGGGGGAGGGAAAGGGGGAAGGGAGGAGGGAGGGGGAAGGGAGGAGAAGGGGGAGGGGAGGCCCAGGACCAGGAGGAGGAGGGGCGTCGCCCAACCTCACTCAGGGAGACTCATTAAGATGCAATGGCCAATTTTTTTTTTTAAACCAGACTGTATAAATTTACAGCTTCCTTTTCAGCTGAAGCAGACAATGTTAAAACACATTAGATTTTTCTGTTTCGGAATGCAAATTAAACATAGGCAAGCTCTTGGAAGGCTTAATTAAGGGCTTAAGAAAATAGGAGACTTAAAACATCGGTGCTTGAGTAAGGCAAATGTTCTTAGCCTTGTAGCAATGTGGTCTTGTGTGTGTTTCAATTAAAAAGAGAAAATTGCTTAATAATAAAACGACCCTAGTCTTCCTTGAACATAACAGGAAGTACTGCTTAGAAAAAACATTTTTTTTTTAACAACCACGGTTTGTGGGGGGGGTATGGGGAGGGGGTGGGCTGAGGCGGATGCGGGGGTGATGGCACAGCACTGCCCTGCCCCCCAACCCCTAGAAATGCGGTCCCCAAGCGACCCCTAGGCCCCTCTCCCCTCCAGCCTAGAAGTGACTTTCCTGAATAGCTGCCCATAAACCAGGTTCCTTTGTGTTCCTGGTCCCCTTCCTTCACCTCCCAAAGCAACAACAGGAACAGGACCAAATAAAAAAGCCTCCCCTCCTCCAAACAAAAACCAAACAGAAAACCCACCCCAAACTCTGCATCAGCTGTTCTTGCCCCCCTTATGTGAGCTCCGTGGGCTATTTTCTGCTCTTTTCTCCCCTGGAGAGATATTTAAGGCCTTTAAATGCCATTCTGTGCACACATAACTTAAAAATGGTCTGGCACAGGGGAAAAATTGGCAAATGTATAGTTCACAATCTGTTGTCACCCTGTGGAGCCAGATTCAGTAAAAACTCCACTGGCTCCTGGAGCCAGGCTATGCAACGCCTTAGAAGGGTTTGGGGATGTGTCTGGGGTGAGGGGAGGGGAGCCCGAAGGAGGGAAAGTACAGGTCTGGGCGTCACAAGCGAGTTTGCTGTCCTGGCTGTGGTCCCAGTGTAGGAAGCTGCACCTTTTCAGTGTAAACAGCGAGAATGTTAATGGTGTGGGCTTTGAAAATGGCGAAGAAAGCAAAAAGGGCATCTTCAGGACAGGAAAGTTCCTGCAAGGTCTCTGTGTTGGGCGGGCAGAGTGGCGGACTGGGGTCAGTCTGCTAGAGCCGCTGTGCCAGAGGACCACAGGCTGGGGGCTTGAACAGCACACATCTCTCCACGTCCTGGAGGCCACAAGTCCCAGATCCAGGTGTCTCAGGGCTGGTTCTTCCTGAGGCCTCTTCTTTGGTGTGTAGACGCTGTCTCCTCCCTGTGTCCTCCCGTGGTCGTCCCTCTGTGCATGTCTGTGTCCTCATCTCCTCTTCCCATAAGAACACCAGCCATCCTGGACTAGGGCCTACTCTAGTGACCTCATTTTACTTTAATTACCTCTTTTGAGACCCTGTCTCCAAATATAGTTACATTCTGACGTGGTGGGAGGGGTGGGATGGTGCGGGGGAGGGGGTGGTGGGATGGTTAGGATTTTGACATTTGAATTTTGGGGGAAGACCATTCAGCCCATGACAGGATGGGGAGGAGACTTAAGAGGCTGGATTGGGTAGCAGGAGGTGGAGGGGGGGCATCAGAAAGGGGGGAGGGGCAGCTATGAGCTGTAGACTTGGGCCTCTTGCCCATGTGACAGATGCATTTTTAATTCTCTTTTCTGAGTGATGAGTGATTGTTTTGGAAAAAGATTACTTCTATATTCCAGTTTCACCACAGCCTGAGGGTCAGCTGAATTTGCTGCGAGGGACGGCTGATTCCCGAGTAACAGCTCTTGGCAGGAGCCACGTCTTGGGGATGTCTGTGTTCTCAGTGCTAAGCATGGTGTTGGCATCTGGGAGGGAGCCCTGGGTATTTGGGGGGCATGAAAGAGGGGAGGAACAAGCTCACTGTGCAGGTTTTCAAGATATTGATTTAATCTTCCTTGATTGTACTTGACCGAGACCACAAAGCTTGTTTATTCAAAGCATGATGTTTTATGGCGAAATGATTATTGATCATTATTAAAAACAGTTTTCTCCTTGGTTGCTTTAGTACTCCAAAATGTGGGGGGAAATGTTAAGAAATATCAAAGCTGTGGATGTTCTGACATCGTGGCTTTCTCAGGAGGGATGCATCTCCAGAGGCTGACGTCTGTTGGTAACTTCCGCTCCACGGCTTCTGTTAACGTTTGGTTCCGATGGTGGGTGGCTGCAGAAAGTTGGTGATCAAAGTATGCTTTCAAATTTGCACACGGCAGCCCTGGAGTCCAGCCTTGGCGGTCTTGGTAAAGAATTCGAGGAACCATAGACTTGTCGTGGAGACATTCTTGCTTGTGATTTTCCTGGAGTAGCCCTGGGGCGCTGGCTGGCTCAGTTAGCTGTAGGGCAAAGTTTGTTCTTCCCTCTGCGGGAAATCCATCTTGTCCTGGGGACTTCCAGGTCCTTGGTGATCTTTCCCCCTTAATCTGCCACCAAGTGTCCCAGAGGCTCTGAAACAGAACTCGCTGCCTGCTAGGCCAAGGCTGGGGAAACTGGGTCAATCTGGGACCATTGACTGTCCTATTCTACTGCAATGGGCTGGCAGGAATCTATTGTCAGTAAGTTGCTAGAAGTTACATACCTGGGTTGATGCAAAACCCATGCCCAGACTTCCAGTAGGTGACTAATTAGAGGCCAGAGGTAGAAGAAAGTGGAATTATGTGCTCATTCTTCAATCCTTTTGTTTTCATCTTCTAAACTCTTGGTTCTTTTGTGTGTGTATTTTATTTTGTTCGCCTTTGCTCCTTATTTGGGGGAGGACTGAAAAGGAATGGGGGTGTTGGAAATATAGGAGTGAAAGTGAAAAATTGCTGCTTGCTGATAGCACCAAAGAAAGGTGAGACTATTTGTAATGCATGCACATCAGTGTTTTTGTCTGACTCTGTGTTCATCCCCTGTCTTTTGGTTAAAACAGCTAAAGTTTTCTTTGGGGAACACCAGCTATCATTCTCACACCTGGGATCTAGAGTTCCAGGGGTGGGCTGGGGGCCCAGGCTGGGCCACACAGCGTCCCACAGCCCTTGGCACAGCGACTTGTTAGGGAAGGATCTATGACCCATTTTGATCCAAGAGCAGCCAGATCTGGGCTTTTGCTAGAATTCCTGACAAAGGTTTTTTTTCTTTTTGTTTGTTTTTGGTTTTTGTTTTGCTGGGGTTGTTAAATGGGTAACAGGTAAACCCAGTGATGATAAAAATCCATCTTCTTTATCACTCCTTGAGACTGAAGACAGCACTAAGGAACATGGAGCTAAAGGATGGAGAGAGACCTCACTGGGTAGAATTGGAGTACCTGGATCTAGCCAAGCCTGAAGGCCACACATGAAATTTTTAGTTATGTGAACCAATATGTTCCTTTTTCTTTCTTAGTTTTATTAGATTTGCATTTCTAATGCTCTTCACTGAAAAAATTCCTGTCTATTGAAACACTAACCCCTATTTTGTAGAGAATTAAAATTATAATTTTATGTTGTTGGAGCCACACATCACTTTCCTTATTTCCTTTTTTTTTTATTGAGACTTATGACCTATAAGTGTAAAAGTGCATTCCAAAGATACATACATTTTAGCGGACCAGTGGTCACTCGAGAAGAGAGTTTGCCAGGTAGGGGTCACCTGTGATTGCCATCCCACGAGAAGTCCTTCCCCACTGGAAGTTACCATTATTTTGAGTTTTGGGAATATTATCTCCTTGCTTTTCTTTGTAGTTTCCTCTATGTACACCCCCTTAAAGACAATGAAATTTTGTATTAATGGAATCCTGTAGCATCTGTTAGCATTTCTGGGGGTCTTGCACCTGCCACCAACATTATGTGTGCAATGCTCCCCTCGTCCATGGCTATGGCTGCTTCATTCTTCGACGGTATCACAGCATTCGACGTATGATGGTACCACAATGTATTTATCCATTAGAGAGTATCTTTTGTACCCGGTGTTGATTGTAGAGAATCTATCGAAGTCGATCAGTCCAACAGAGCTCATATGGGAAACACACTGAAATGTTGTGCATCACTCTGTGCGGAAGCCCAGCCTGGAACAGCCCGGCCATCTGCCGTCCTTGGTCCGCATCCAAGCGGTCCATGGCTGCGAAGGAAAAATTGCACAACCGAGGGAATTCGTGTTACTACAGCATTGTGATCTCCCACCCTAGCGGGGCCCTCATGAGAGCAAGCAGTTGTGTGCGTCCCTCTTCGGACTTCTCGTCCATCCTCCAGCTTCGACGGACTGTGACTGCCTCCCCCACCACCTTCCTGCTCCTTCCCTGCACACTCTCAGAGGAGGCTCGGCCTCCTTCCGGAGGTCGTTAGGCAGAAAGTCATGCTCGTTTCTTGCCTTGGGAATGATGCAGCCCATCTGCACCCGTACCTTCATCCCTGCCGTTCCAGGGCCCAGAAGTCCCTTCTTTTCCAGGTCACTCGTCCACCTGTGTCCCCCTCCCCCAGAAGCACCAATCTTTGGCTTCTTGCTCTGCCCTCCCTGCTACATGGGACACGGTGACCACATCTGCAAAAGTCCTGTGCCTTAAACCTCACCTTCCGCATCCCTGCGCAGAACTGGATCTTTTGGGGGCGACAGTCTTCCTAATAAATCTCCCTTTGACATTTGCCTCTTCTAGTGCAAGCTGTATCACAGAAGCCAGACTAATGTTTCCGAAGTGCAAATCTGATTATGGGAATCTGTATTCATTTCCTAGGGCGGCCGCAACAAATTCCCACAAACTGGTGTCTTAACACAGCACAGATATATTCTCTCCTGGCTCTGGAGGCCACAGGTCTGACACCAAGGTGTCAGCGGGGCTGGTTCCTTCTAAGGGTCTGGGGGAGGGTCCTCCCCTGCCTTTCCTTTAGCTTCTGGGCTGCCAGCAGTCCTTGGTTTGTAGACGCGTCATTCCAGTCTCTGCCTCTGTCTCCACATGGCCTTTTTGTGTGCCTCTCAAATCTCACTCTTTTTTCTCTTATAAGGATATCAGCCATTGGATTTGGGGATCACCCTAAACCTGGGGTGGCAGCTCTCGAGATCCTTACCTTAATTACACCTACAAAAGCCCTTATTCCAAATGAGGTCACATTCTGAGATTCTGGGAGTTTGAACTTGGATGTCTATTCTGGGGGCTGCTATTCAACCCACTGTACATCCCTTGCTTAAACCCATCAGCCGTGTCCCACTTCTCTGCAGGGTGTCAGCTCAGCCTTGCAGCCTGGGCTTCACCCTTGCCCAGCTAACTCGCTGCTGCTGCAGCCGACACAGCCACCACCTGTCTGCACCTCCGTCCCTCCACGGGGGGTGATCGTGCGCTCTGAGTGTCTCTCTGCACTTGGCTTTGTTATTGCATCTCAGCTAAGCAGTGTCCTTTCCAGACTCTTATGTTTTTCTCCATGTCCACAGAGTGCCCCGTGTAGACTGTTCATCAAGAATCCACTCAACTAAGTCACAGAGCAGAAAACCACCCTCAAAGTCAACCGACACAGCAAATGGGGTGAAATTTTATTAGAAATGTTTAACGTCAAAAAAATATTTAAATACAACTACTCATAGTTTACCTGTAAGTAGGGAAAACAAGCATTATTAAAGAATTTGGTTGGTTATGAAAATAGCTGCGATTTCCTATTGCACAGAAATTGCTGATGGTGTCAACAAAGAAGGGGAAATGTGAGTTGTGGCTGTGGAATTTGAAGATGTAACTGGATATTATGGTAATATGTAAATGGAATTCTGTTTGTCTACAAATAACTAGGCCATGATGTGGATAGCTCTGTATGTTAACAGCATATTTGAATTATATTTATATTAAATTAAAGTATACTTAAATTCAATATTTAAATTAAATTATATGCTCACAGATAGGACTGAAGGGCCAGAATGACTAAAAAAAAAATCTTAGTAGGGGGAACAGTTTCTAGGACTTGGGGTCATGGAGGAAAAGCCGATTGTGGCGTCATTTAGGTGTCAGAAACGCAGGAACAAAACTCACCGTCAACAGTATGCTGTGGGTGGCATTTCATCATTATTTGGTTTTATTTCATTTTCAATTTATTTTTTATTGTGCTAAAGTATACATAACACAAAGGTGGTCATTTTAATCAATTTTAAGTATACAGGTCAGTGGCATTAAGTACCTTCAAAATGATTTTATTTCATTTTATTGAAGAACTCTAGAAAGAATATAGGATAACTTAAAAGTTAGGTTGAAAGTGCAGACGCTTGGCAGTCTATTTTTTAAAAGGAAATCTATGAAAGAAAAAAATCTTTATGTCCAATAGTGAGTGTGAGAATTCAATGGACTGCGTTCTCCCAGTACAGAGAGAAGAAAAAGCTTGTTTGGAAGTTGGAGCCATGATGCAGGCTATTGTTTTTTCAGAACATTTTAGGCTTTCTATTTCGGAGTGAGTGGTCTGGTTAGTAGGATAAAAGCATCTCAAGATGAAGTAGGCGAGCTGTCAAGAAAATAAGACTCAAAGACGGTCCCCATCCAAACGCGGAGACTGTCACAACTGGATGCGTGTCCATGGCATTCTGGATGCTCCACAAGTCCTCCTAATGCCTCTCTTGTCACTGAGGCTGTGAGCTGAAATGGTAAGAAAAACACTAAAAATGGAAAATCCTGGTGACTCCAGATGGGGTGGAATTATTGCAGTCTTCACCCTGGGTTGTAATTTTCATTTGACCTCATTAATGCGCACAGGTTTAAAAAAAATTTGTTCCAACCAAAAGATAATCTTCGTATTGAACAGAAACGTTTTTTGAGCAATTGTTAGCTAATGCATCGATGGTGAGGTGCTTCGAAACTTGAGCTCTGCCAGGAAATTAACTTGCAAAAGAATGACATAAAGCTTCTGTGTTCTTTCTGTGAGAAAGTTTCTCCCAAATGGTTTTTTAAGATGAGTAAAAGGAAAAGTGCGTCATGGTAGCTGTCACTGGATCATCTCCTTCATTTGTGCGGTCTATTCTTTCAAATCGTTCAGTTGTTCAAATTGTGTAGACAACCTAGATGGTGTTACGGTTGCCAAGGTCAGGGGACCCACCAGCCAAGAGTCCCCTGATCACAGACCCAAAGCTCTCTCTCATCTGCCAGTGCTCTAGAACACACAGTCCAGCTTTCGTCCTGTGCTTTGAACTCCTGGCAGCCTCTTTGGGAAGAAAACACATTCGGAAGGCTCTGTGTTGGAGAATGTTGAGCTCTGTCACCCGTTTTTTGAATATGGGAAAGAGAACAGAACGCACAAGGCTTGGCATTTACAACTGGATTTTTACGTAGGTTCTCAGACAGCTCTCACGTTCTAAAATTACTCCTTGGTCATCTCATTGTGCATTCCCAAGCTCTTCATTTCAACGCTTGCAAAAGTGCTGGCCTGTATTTCCTGGAGGCAGGAAGGAGATGGCAATGATTTTTTCCCCACAGGAATAAGAAAAGTCATGTGTAGTCAAGTCTTACTGTTGCCGCTCCATGGTTGTGAAGCCTTTATTTTCTTTGTAAGGTGTTCTAGCGTCTTGGTGAGACAAAACACAGATCTCTTCTCTCTTTGCGACCCCTCACTTGAGTTTTTACTGACAGGCAGGAAGGTTCAGGGGCAGAGGCATTGGAGGCCAGACAAAATACAGGACACCAGTCATGTTTGAATTTCAGATGCATAATGCATGGTGTTTTAGTATAAGTATGTCTCAAGTACTGCTTGGGCTATACTTAGAATGAGAAGATAGACTACAGTCTCACATTTCACTGTGGAATTGGACTTGTCTGAAGCTGGAGGATTAACTGGAAATTTTATTCTTTTTCTTCCTCTTCTCCTCTCACTTGGCAAGCACTTCAGATGTTCAGGGACGTGTGGTGGCCGCCAGTCACAAGTGGCTGTCGAGTCTTTGAACTGTGGCTGGTCTGAACTGTTATATGTAGTTAGTGTGGAACACACCAGACTTTCAAGACTTTGTATGGAAGAAAAAGAAAATTTCTTATTAATAACGTTTGATATTTGTCAAGTGTCGAAATGATCCTATTTTGCATATATTGGGTTAAAATGTGTTATTAAAAGGAACTTCAACTGTTTCTTTTTACTTTTTAAATATGGCTACTAAAAGCCCTAAAATTACATATGCTGCCTGCCTGGCATTTCTGTTAAATAACAGTACTTTAGAGCAGGGATTGGTAAACTTTTTCTGTAAACGGCCAGATAGAAAATATTTTAGGCTTTGTGGCAGATAGGGTCACTGTCTTAGCAGTTATTTCCAGTCATAGACATATAAACAAATGAGTGTCGCTGAACACCAATAAAACTTGTATTTATTGTTTAGAGACAAGGTCTCCCTCTGTTACCCAGGCTGGATTACAGTGGTATGATTGTAGCTCACTGTAGCCTTGAACTCGTGGGCTCAAGTGAGCCTCCAGCTTCGGCCTCCCAGAGTGCTGGGATTACAGGCTTGAGCCACTGCGCCCTGCCCAATAAAACTTTATTTATAAAGCAAGCCTGTCGCTTATTTTGCTTGCATGTGCGGTTATTGACCCGCCCCCACAGTAGAGACTTTGTATGGTTTTTATTTGGAAGTTTTAAATGGCATGTCTTTGTGTTGCTTCATCTTATTAATTTGGACAGAGCAAGAAAATATTTTTAAATGGACAATTTACCCTTTGCAAGATGGTTCAACTACTAGATAGAAGAGTGTTGGCAGGATATTAACTTTCTTTTTTTAAATAAGGGAGAAGAAAAGCATGAATATGACGGTTAGCGTGTGGATCCTTACTTGGAACCTCCTGGATGGGATTCATTGTCATCTGTCATGAAGAGGCAAGAAAATTCAGGTGACACATTTCATCCTGAGACCTCTTCGAGTGGGAGGGCACACTTAATGTATACTGTACTTGAAAACCTAGCGACGTCGTCTAGCACAGAGGATAAAGAGATGAAATGACAGTGGTTGAGGAGTGGGCTGCTGGTTAAACTATAGGAACTTTTACAAAGAACTGTTGAAGTGGTAAATCCCCTTCCTGACCCAATTAAAGCACTTTATCTCCTGAGAGCATGGCATGATGGAATTGATTTCCACGGGATTGGAAAATGTCCTGAAATGTACAAGCTACCAAAAGATCACATTTTAATAAAAGATACCGGTGACAGGCACAGATATATTTTGGGGAGATGGGCCGTGGAATTTAGACACATCAGCCATGATTTGTACATACAGGAGGTGCTTATATGTTTCTTTTACTGATGAGGGAGACTTACAAGTCCTTCGGGAATAAGATGGTCATAAATGAAAGTGAAATCCCAGGAAATTTCTAAATTAAAGTTTGATTTATTACCTATTTCATGCTCTTCTCGTCAACGTTAAGGGGAACTGGAAATAATTTATGTCCCTTCCGTTGTGCTGACTGTGAATCGTGCCTGAGTGTCAGTATTAAAGTTGAATTTTGATTTTTATTGTTATCTTTCCTTTTGGTGCAAGTAGGTAAACTTAATTTCGCTGCCACTGATGTAATTGCTTAAGTCGCTGGGAACACCCGTGGGATTAGATCAGGGCTAGTGATGGGGCGCACGTTTAAGATGTGAAAGTTTACAACCTCAGAGGATTGCCGCGAAGGGCTTGCTCACATGAGTGCGATTCCGGCCCATCTCTGGCCTGTCTCTCTCTTTATTACATTGTCGCAAGTCTGGATATTCTACTGGAAAAAAGCAAGTAAAATTTGATGTATACTTACGGTGTGATAGGCACTTAGCCCAGTGGTTTACATATATTGTATTATTTCATCCTCAAAATTACACTTTGGTGCTAAAATTCAAAATCCTTAGTAATGTCAAAAATACAAAATCCTTGATAATATAAATTAATATATAAATACAAAGTTTAAAAATGGATTCCATTTAACTCTCTAAACTATGTATCATTAGAATGGCTTTCCAAGTGATATAAATTGAGGCACAAATGATCAGTCTGATGGTTTCTAAATGTTAGTCTGACCTTCCAAACTGTGTGTTGCCTTTTAGAAATTGTTACTGGGATTTTTTTTTTTTTTTTTTTTTTTTAGTGTAGCTGCCACTAGCAAAATGATGCCTAGTTACGATAGAGGAAAATGTGTTACTGGGTTTCTTGCAGGGACTTCTGCATTAAAATGATGGTCAAGGTGGGTGTGGTGTGTGCAAGACCCTGTCAAATGAATGAATGAATGTCAGGAGGGTCCGAGCACTTTGCCTATCAGCAGCAGGGCAGTTGGGCGTGCTGCCTGCACCGATCTCCAGGGCACACCTGGATGGGTCCCAGCACCCCTACTTGGCCTCGCCCTAACTGCTTGTGTCTCAGCCTTGCCCACGTGCTGCCACCAAGGCAGACCACCCCAACCCTGCCCATGCCCCTCCAACGAGGGGACGTTCAGGGGCACATTCAGGGGCACCAGGTGACTGCCACCTGTGTCCACTTGGTAGCTGCCAGGGGCTTCCTGCATCAGCACCCAATGTTCCTTTGTAGCCTTCAAAAAATAGGAGACCCACTTTGGGGTCTAGGTTTCAACATGTGAATTTTGGAGGGACGCAAACATTTGGACTTTAGCACTATTTGACTTCTGGATGATGTCATCTACTTTCAAAAAGCAATTTCACTTTTCCTCACATTCCCCTCACAGACAAGGTCACTGGAGGTGGTTGCCATCAATTTGTGCTGAAAAATGTTCTTCCTATGCTGTTATCTGAAGGATGGTTTGCTCCTATTTGCATGTCCCTGATGCGACACACAGACATTTTGTCCCCTGCTATGCGCACTTCACAAACTGAGCCTGAAGTTAATGAAATGATTTAGATTGGCTTCCACGAGACAAAAATCTTGGGTTTAAACTTGTGTTTAGAAGTGGAATAAAACAGATCTGGGAAGAATTACCGAGAGCTGCTTGTGTGGTTCCTATTATAGTCTCTTCTTCTGAGACGGGGGTGAGGGTGGCGGAGGGAATCACGGGCGGGGTAATGTGTTACAGAATGTGGCCTTGTTTGTGCTGCGCTGTGATGATAGCACTGTGATTTAGTGCCTGGTTTGGGTTGCGCTGCGAATGTTCAAGCTTCTGCTACAGCCAAGGTTTCCCCTTAGCTTGTTTGCTAGGCTGGAAAAGCGCTAGAAACGGTTTTTGCTAAGCTAGTAAAATATCAAGAAGAATAATTACAGAGTGTAAAAATAGCAAGAGAAAAGAACAGTAGGTCAAACAGTTAAAACACGTTTTGCAATGCCGCACGTGCCTCTTCCTGTCCTTTCTGAAGACCCTTGATAGCATCTCTTCCTGGATCCCTCTGCCACGGTGCAGGAACGGCCACCCTGGTGCCTTAAAACTAAGTTCATGTCTTACTCATGCTGCCTGTCACTAAGTCAGCCTGGGGACTCTGCTCATCATTGTCACTTGGGGACAGAGGTTGGTGGAGATGGGGGAAAATGACACAATGTGGCTCAGAGAGCATCCCCCTAAAACAGGAGTCCTCAAACTACGGCCCGCTGTGGACATTTATCCAGCCTGCCAGATGTTTTTGCCGCCGCTGCCTGTCCTGCTTACCAGCTGACTCTTCCCGGGCCCACAGTGCGCATGTGTGGAATGTGCACCGCACTCTCCAACGGTCTGAGGGACAGTGAAATGGCCCCCTGTTTAAAAAGTTTGAAGACTCTTGCCCTAAAACATCATGTTTCTCACCTTCCATCAGGGAAAACTTGTCACAGCCGCAGCTGAGTTCAATTGTGCCAGATGTTTGGTCCTTCTTCAGGGAGAGTCCTCGGATGTTTGGTAGGAGTATTACAGGCCACCACACTTGATATCAGGATCTGATACATGCAGGTGCTTTGAGTCTATGATGCAGTCATGGTGGTGGCACCCCTGTTAAATGCAGATTAGAAGTAAATACACCAAGTTAAGGTGTGCTGAGAAGCCAAACAAAATAGGCTCTGAGCCAGGAAGTCACCATTGAGTCTTTGCTTATTTTATTCCTGTGAGTGATCAAATACTTGGAATTCTTTGAAAATATCTTAGTCTCTAGATCCTAAACATTTCACACCTCATTTGTTAAGAGTTTTTCTCTATTTGATCTTAGCCAAAAGGCCAAGAAGTGATGTTAGGAGTTTTTTTCTTTAAAAAAAAGGAAAATGAGATTTAAGAATTTAAACACATGGAAGTAATAGATTCTCATTGGAAAGAATTTAGAAAATAGAGAGAAGTATAAATAGGAGAATTAAAATGCTTATGGCACCATCACTTTGAGGTGGAGAGTTTTAGTTCGGGAAACATGCACACACACAGGCACGCACCCATGCACAGATATCGCATAGATGCCACTGAAATAAAAACCAATCCCATTTTAGAAGAGAGTGTGTATTCCTTTGATTACTAAAAATGTTGAGCACTGCCCCCTCCCTGGTGTTTAGAATCCTTTGAGTTTATTCTCCTGTGTTTTTGTATTCTTTTCTGCGTCAGGCTATTTAGAGTGTAAGTGGGAGAAACCCACTTCCCATTTACATTAGACAACATGCAAATGAATGGGTGTGTCTGTGTTCTAATAAAACTTTATTTTTACAAAACCAGGTGGCAGGCTGTAATCACCCACCCCCCTCCCGGAGTTGGACAGAATTGTCAAATCTCCCATTCAGCCAGGTTATTTAGGCACAGCTGCGTCCTTTCCTTAGGGTTAAGCAACTAGTAGTGAAATTGCAAAGTCAAATGGGCCCAAATCAATTCATGGCTAGCTGTAAAATAGCGTTTTTGTATACATGGACTCAACAAATAATGTGATTGTGTGGGTGCATATAAGGCCTGTTCCTTTTAAGCATTTAGGTCTGAGGTTCCTTCATTGTGAAAAGACCAATGGGTGACCTAGTGAGAGGGACCTTATAAATGCCTCACACTGGATGTATGGGGTTCTATTTTGCACCTGGTGCAAAGAAAAAGGAGCACTGATGTAATTCCCCTGCTGACAAGGGAAAACTGTTAACTTCAGATAAATAGAAATAGCCACCTGCCAGTTTATGGAAATAAATATCTTAGTGACATAACTAATGGAAAAGCAGCCCTAGAATAGATTAAGTTTAATTACAATAGAGCCCTCCTCCCTTAAACATTTCTGATGTGTTCATTCAGTGATTACAAAGGACCAGAAAGCATGCAGCATGTCACCTGCCAGCACCCTTGCCCATCTTGGTCTAGCCCCATTCTTCCTGGCTCCAAAAGGGAGCCCCAGAGAATTAATGATGGGGAGGTCTGTGCATCTTCGGATCAAGTATGAGCTGGCGCGTTGGTTACATGCAGACGACTGTCTGCAACTCGTGCTTGCCTCCTGGCCATGTGAGGAGGACGATATAGCTTGCTGAACGAACGAATTCCTGGGCCCATCTCCTGAACCAAGCTCTCTGCAGGGTGGTAGCTGGGAAACAAACACCCTTGGTGACCACTCTGAGGCAGGCTTACAGTTTAAAGTCCCTTCATGTAAAGTGGCACATCCTAGAATAAACTTGCAGCGAGTCTAATCAATTGGAGGGGCTATTCTTGACTTATCCACGTTGTGTCCAGTGCAAAGAGTGTAGGGGATATTTATGTCTGATTCTAGGAAATGAGTCAATGGAAAAAGTGACTTTATATTTTCAACCTAAGTTTATCTTTGTCTTTAAAACTTTTGGATGGTTGCTAAGACCAGGACTGTTACTAAAGTTAACTCTGATGATCTGTCTTAGCTCTATTTTATGCTTAATCTTTCTTGGTAATATTAACCTCAAGTTCTTTAGTGAAAACAAACACACAGAAAACAATTTAGCAAAAATAAACATTCTCTTTTATTGACTTTTTTTTAAGAAATAAAATTCTGCACCCCTGTCTGTGGTAGTACAGGACGTAGGGATGGGGTAATGATTGCCATGTGTTAGCTTTTTTCTCAAACGACTCATATTTTGTTAGTAATATTGATTCAAAGGGAAATATTACTTTCATGCTTAATATCACCTCTTATAAATTAAATCAGCTTGGAGTTGCCAAAGTACACAGAGAGACTTTGTTATAGCACACATTTTCATAAATATTTGCGTACACATCTGTCTTCCCAACTGAATCCTCAGCTCACGCCTTACTTGTCTTTCTGGAACCATGACTCACACGGCTTCTGCCCCTTATGTGCACGATTTGAGGGCTTGATGTTTGTGTGAAGGAGAGAACATCATGGAAAATTCTGGCTGATCTGCACACCAGCTACCTTTGATTTCAAAGTCTATTTCTTCTACTTAAAGATGGGGTGAGCACTTTGATTCTTTCTCTGTTCTATATCTTAAAAAATCCAGATGCGAGAGGTTGATTGTGCATCTCGTATAAAACCTACGTTTCCACACATGCGGCCACCCCCGCATCGCTTTGCCTACCCCCAGGTTGCATGTTTGAATGCCGCCTGATGAACACTGATTTTGAACTTTCCTCCTCCCCCCTTTTCTTTCTGGAGAGTGTTCACTTTCTGGCTTCCAACGGTTTGATTCCTCCTTCAATTTAGACGGCCTCACAGCCTTGGAGACGTATTGTTCATGTCATTATTTGGAGAAGAGGAAGCAATGACTGGATCTTTACAGTCTATGTCTGGGGAAGATTGCTCTGCTGTAAAAGAAGCCGATAATACAGACCAGAAGTGCGAGATGATGACTCTTAAAGTCATCCCACCGGCACCAGACAAAAAACCTCACGAAACTCAGTCCTGGAGAGTCGATGTGAACACAGCCCTTTGCAGATGGCTTTGTCAAGAGCGGAGGTGGGTAACCAACGTCCTGGTGAGTTTTCCAAGCAAGTCAGTAAAACATCTTCAAAAGCCAAGTTAACAATGTCCTGTTTAACGTTTTATATACCTCCTGGCTCATCCTTTATGTAATGACTATTAGCAGCAAATCCTTCTTACCAACAATAAAGTACAGTGGCCCCCCTATCTGCAGGGGACATGTTCCAAGACCCCCCAGTGATCGCCTGCAACCCTGGTCGTGCTGAAACTGATCACCGTCGGATCGCGTTTCTGTGTCTCGCATCCACAAATGTAACAATGCCTTTTCCATCTTAACTAAGTCCTCACTCCGCACTGTGGCTGCAACTTTGCAGTTTGAGGTGTGACTGCAAAACTAACACGGATTTCTTTTTCCTTCTTCACAATTTCACGAATAGAAGATTCTTTCTTACTCTAGATCTGAGCAACCTCAGCATGTGTCTTTTTCTCTTTCCTTGCCGAGAACTTTCACCTTTTCTCTTTGTGGCTTCTCTGTGACATATCTAGATTGTCAGCATCACTGTCCTTGCCCTTTGCAGCATTATTAAGTAAAATCAGCATGACTTGAACACAAGCACCGCGACATCATGACAGTCGGACTGATGGCCCAGAAGTCGCCTAAGTGACTGGTGGGTGGGAGTGTCTACAGTGTGGACAAAGGGAGGAGTCACGTCTGGGTGGGAAGCAGCTGGGCCGTGTGAGATGTCCCCACGGTACTCGGAATGGTGCGCAATTGAAAACTTAGGGATTGTTTATTTCTGGAATTTTCCATTGAATATTTTCAGACTGAAGTCAACTGCAAGTACCTGAAATCGCAGAAGGCAAAACCACGCATAAGGGGTAGCTATTGTTTCTCTCTTCTCTTGATAAAATTTTGTTTCAGGTTAAGTTGAAGGAACAACAGTTAGTTTCTGCCCTTGTTGCTCTCCTTTTTTTCTATTTGTTTATTGAAGTTTAATTAACTATAGCAAAATTCAGGCTTTTTATGTTCAGGGGTCCTCAAACTACATATAGCTCAGGGGTCCCATTCAGCTCATTGATTTTTTTTTTTTAAGTTTTGTTTTGTTTGGTTATACAGCCATTCACATTCATTTATTTATTGTCTACAGCAGCTTCCATGTTACCCTTGCAAACCTGAGCAGTTGTAACAGTCTTGGCCCATAAGGTAAAAACTCATTATCTAGCCCTCTCCATTAAGTCTATAGACTTCTCTGCAGTTCTATGAATTTTGACCAATTGAAGCAGTCATGCAATTACTACCACAATCAAGACATAAAATATTTCCACTGCACTTAAAAATTGAGGAAGCTACTATTTGAGGTAAGATATGATTCTGGAAAAGTAAAATTTTGCCCTATATTTCATGCCAACCATAGGGCTTTAAAATCTGAGGCTAGGCACAGTGGCTCATGCCTGTAATCCTAGCACTCTGGGAGGCCAAGGGGGTAGGACAGTTTGAGCTCAGGAGTTTGAGACCAGCCTGAGCAAGATCGAGACCCCGTCTCTACTAAAAATAGAAAGAAATTAATTGGCCAACTAAAAATATATAGAAAAAATTAGCCGAGCATAGTGGCGCATGCCTGTAGTCCCAGCTACTTGGGAGGCTGAGGCAGGAGGATCGCTCGAGCCCAGGAGTTTGAGGTTGCTGTGAGCTAGGCTGACGCCATGACACTCTAGCCCGGGCAACAAGAGTGAGACTCTGTCTCAAAAAAAAAAAAATCTGAAATCTTCATGTGCACACGGTACGTTGGGTGCTGCACTTTGGCTTCCCTGTGGTGATGCCCGCTCTCTGTGCTGCAGAACACTGGTGTCCTGTGGGGAGCTCACGTGACACTGTTCTCTTGTCTGACACGTGGACGGGCTGGATCCCAGCCCATGCTCCTTCCGTCCCTGCTGGTCCTGTTCATGCAGCCGGACATGGGTCCCTACAACAGAGCCAGTGGGAGTCTATGGCTTCTGGAAAGGGGGAGCCCCGTTCGTTCCTGGGTGCTGCTGGGAAAGACATTTGTCCCTTGGACCCAAGGAGGAAGCAGCCCACATGGCTCATACTCGCTGGGACCCATGTGACAGATGCCACGAGGAAGTGAAACTTGGGTGGCAGGGCAGAGCCGAGAACTGCAACGACCCGATCCTGGGGTTGTGCTGGCGTTGTGAGCCCCGCTTCATGGCTAGCCTGCCTTGTCCCTTGCTGCCGGCCGTCTCCGTTAAAGGAAATTCCCTCGAGTGTGTAGGTGCCTAGAGTGGGGGTTTCTGTCGTTTGCGATGAAACGAGCCCTAATGATGCCCATTACATAACACTCAGGGAATTATGAAAACACCTGATCCAGTTACAATACAGTTGAAGGTTTTACACCATGACTTAGCTCTCTGGGGACAGCATCTGCCATGTCATTTCTAAGTCTGCTATTCAAGTTCTCATGCATCCTTTCCTTCACCTAAGACTTACTGGGTACCTGCAATGGGACAGGAGACTCCATCGTGACCGAAACGGTCAGCATTTGCTCTGAGGAAGTGCACGTTCCAGGGGTGTGTAGCCAACAAAACCGACGCGTCTGTACTAGCTGGGTCTCGGTGCTAGGAGCTCCTTTCTGATCAGACATCCGTGCTTGAAACTTGGGGACATCCAAGTCCCCCCACCCCTCCCAGGGATCCCAGTTCTGCATCTGCTCCCTCCTAGAACACAATCAAGTAGCAGGCAGGGGATGTGGTGAGTGTAAGGTCCAGTGTGTAGACTTTAAGATGCTTCTGGTCCATTGGCTGTTGTGTGTGAAAGGAGGCTTGATGCTTAGTATCTACTGAGCTGTTGTCCATTTCTGTGTGTCAGTGTGTGGAGTACACACAGCATGCACACATACCCACAGGGTGCACACACAGCCATAGTGTGTACACACACACAGCATGCACACATACCCACAGTGTGCACACATACCCACAGTGTGCACACACAGCCACAGTGTGTACACACAGCATGCACACATACCTGCAGTGTGCATACACAGCCACAATGTGTACACACACACAGAGTGCACACATACCCACAGTGTGCACGCACAGCCACAGTGTGTACACACACAGCATGCACACATACACACAGGGTGCATGCACAGCCACAGTGTGCACACACACAGCATGCACACATCCGCACAGGGTGCACGCACAGCCACAGTGTGCACACACACAGCATGCACACATACACACAGGGTGCACGCACAGCCACAGTGTGTACATACACAGCATGCACACATCCGCCCAGGGTGCACGCACAGCCACAGTGTATACACACACATCATGCACACATCCGCACAGGGTGCACGCACAGCCATAGTGTGTACACACACACAACATGCACACGTACCTGCAGGGTGCATGCACAACCACAGTGTATACACACACACAGCATGCACACATACCCACAGTGTGCACACACACAGCATGCACACATACCCACAGTGTGTACACAGAAAGTGCACACATACCAACAGGGTGCACACACACAGCATGCACACATACCCACAGTGTGCACGCACAGCCACAGTGTGTACACACAAGTAGCATGAACATGCACACACAGCATGTACACACATAATGTGCACACACATGCAGCTCTCTATTTTAGTGTTATCACCTAGAGAACAGCCCCAGACAGGACTGGAACAATGGAATGCTCCCTGTGTACAATCTGGGGCAAAAGAGTCTGATGATACCTGGGTCGTGGTTGTGCTATTATAGCAGGAAGCTCAGAGATGTGAGATAATTCAGCATGTGCAGGCAGGCATGGCATGACGAGTGGGCATCTGGGACGTTCCGTGTGAAATCCTGGCATGGGCAGGACAGCTCCATTTCCCTCTCCTGGTCCCTTCACACTCCACGTGCCAAGGCAGAGAGCTGTCCCTCGGGCTTTCCCCTCTGCGTCCCTCTGAGCAGTTCTCTGCCTGGTCTGTTCAGAGTCCTCTGTTCTCTCCTGTCTCTCCTGCCTCTTAGCTGGGACCCACAGGCCCTTCCCGATGCTGCTGAGGGCCTAGGGCAGGGAACAGACAGGCCCTCGTAGCTTGGGGGCAGCTCACCCTGAGCTGTGAATCCAGCCAGCAGCCCGTTAAAGCAAACACATTCTATTCTGCTGCTTCTGTCCTGGGCGATGTTCTAGAAAGCCAGGTTGAGATGCAGCATCCTCGGCCAAGCAAGGAATTAGGTGGCTGCTACCGAGAGAGAAGTCTTGGGTCAGCCCAGCATCTGGTGCTCCACACAGCTTTCCCCGGGGGCGGGAGGTGGGGTCTGGTTCCTGGATGTCGTGGATTCTTTTCCGTCCGTGTGGAGCTTGTGTGGTTGTGTGGAAGTTGGAGAAGAGTCTTTTTAAGGATCACACTTGCTCGGTGTTCTGTTCTGCTTTCCCCCTGGCCATTTATAAATATGTCACGCTACACCGTGTCCAATGACATGAAACTTCCCCTGTGCCCCTGTAGGGCCGGGGACTGTTTGCAGCCTGTGTATTTAGAGCAGAGGTGAAAGTTTTAAGAACTGCAGTCTCCTGTCTTCTCTCATTTCTGCAAATTGGAGATTGCTTTCTCCCTCTTTCTGCAGGGCTGTTGAAACCAAGCATACAATGAGAGCATTTCCAGAGGTGACCTTTTCGTGGCGAGCATTTGATCAGAAGGCAGGGAGGAGTGAGGAGTGAGGAACACGTGTTTGTCAGTGCAGATCCTTCCTTTCGTGCAGGCAGATCTCGGGGAGGGCACCTGTGGGTGACGGCTCAGTTTAGGGACACTCAGTGGATTCACATACTGTGTTCCCCCGAAAATAAGACCTGCCCATAAAATAAGCCCTAGCAGGATTTCTAGCATTTGCACAATAGAAGCCCCACCCCGAAAATAAGCCCTAGTGACGGGAGTGGCTACGCAGCGCATCTGCACAACCCATGCAAGTCGTCGCCGAGCCGGAAAGAACGTGAGCAGCCCTTCTCATCTGCCCCGTGACAGCTCTGTTGCCCGATGTGAGAGATTGGGGCTGATGGTTCTGAAGGAAATAGAGTCGAAAGAGATTCAGGATGGAATTTGGGGTTTGGAGAGTGATGATGATGTTCCAAAAGAAGACGACTTCACTATATTTGAATAAATGTAGATTGTTGTACCGTACTAAAGAAAAAAATAACACATCCCCTGAAAATAAGCCCTAGGGTGTCTTCTTGAGGAAAAATAAATATAAGACCCTGTCTTATTTTCGGGGAAACACGGTAGCTCTTCTCCTCTGTCCTCATGATTTATGGGCCAAACAATAAGCCTATCAAGTACAGTCAGCTGTCACTCGGAAACTTACAGAAATAGGATTTACTGTGAATTTTCAAATTCTTGATCTGTAACAATCTTCACACTTTTCACCGCATTTTTTGGGGGGGGGAGAGGGAGTCTTTTCTTCTTTTCTTGATCGTTTCTGATAGCTTTGCCCAGCGCAGCAACGGGACCGTGATGGCATGGAATGATGTCTGGTGTGTGGGGCTGGGGGAGTGAGCACCATCGCGAGAAGCTTACACTGCAGATGCTATGCAGCAACAGCTGTGTGGATGGAAAATTCCAGAGTCTTTTTGGTTGTAGTGTTTTCCATTTTTATATGTGCAGGGAACTGTGTGCTTAACTGAACTCAGCTGTTTGAAAATTCACAGAGCATATGAGAGAATACCTGTCTTTGCCATTTAAGCAAGTTTAAGGAATAACAGAAAAGATGTGCGTGGTTCCAAAGAGTTTATGAAGTACGTGTTTCATGAGCAATGCTGTGCCAACACTGAGGAAGGTTTAAGAATCCGAGTGTTTAGATTCTAATGAATACAAGTAGATGAACATGCATGGAATAATTTAAGTTTTTTTTTTCAAGTGGGGAGAAAATGAAAGGTGTCTGCAGGACAGTCTCGTGATTCGTGGAAGTGGTGAGTTTTGAGCTGTACTTCTGAGGATGGATAGAGTGTTTTTAAGAGAATAAGTACCGAGGAATACATAAAGTGTGTGCATGTATTATAAGGGTACGCATTGCTAACTTTTGACAGCTGAGCACACCCAACCAGCACCCAGATCCAGAAAATTACACTCCCAGCACCCTGAGCCCTCCCCCACCTTGTCCCCTTCCCGTCACCACCCACCTCCTCTCTGAGCAGCGTGAATTAATGGCACCCACCTTTGTACTTTTTATACACGGAATCGTGCTGTGTCTACCTGGCTTACTTCACCATCACATTAGTGAGACACGTCACTGTTGTTACACGAGGTTGCAGATGGTTGGTCCCATTGCTGTGCAGTGTTCCCTTGTATAAATGTGCCACATTTGTCCATTCCATTGCTGTTGGGACTTGCGGTGTTTGCCTTTTTAGAGTACTTTGAAGAGTGCTGCTGTGGGCATTCCAGTGCATGTCTTGGGGCAATCATATGTGCACATTCCTGTCGGGTGTGTACCCAGGGGTAGGAGTGGTGTGTTTTAGTATAGTAGATGCCATAGACGGTGTCCCCAAGCCATCCCACCAGTAGGGCTTGAGGTTCCAGCTGCTAGACAGCCCCCCCACCCCGGCAGAGTTTGACAGGCGCGGAGTCAGGGAGCCCCGCATAACGCAAGTCGGAGCACATGAGCCTGGGCTTGGAGACTGAGCTTCCAGAAACCCATGGTCAGGAGTGCATTGGGAGTGGAAAGAAACAAGGTGGCTCCATCCTGGGCAGAGTGCTGGGACACAGGCCGGCTGCTGCTTCCTTGCCATGTTGCAGTGTTTGGACTTGCTCCTAAGCAGCTTGTAGCTTTGTAGCTGATACCTTCACTGGGCATCTCGCTCAGGGACTCTGAGGGTTCACTGCGCTCCAGCTGGACTTCCTTTGTGCGTGGAACAGGACTTCTCTCCCGGGCAGCCCTTCGCTTCGCCCTGCGGCCCCATTTCACCCCCCAGGGGCACCCTGGTTGTCCCTACTGTAGGCTGGACCCACCTGTCCTTCCCCGATGGGGGAGGAACTTTGGCAGGAGACCCGGATTTGCTTTCTTCTCTCTTCTCAGCTGAGGTGCTGATCCTAACAGACTCCAGGAGACATAGACCAATGGGGTTCCCTAGCAGGTTTTGAAAAACAGCTTGAGATTTTGGAGTGTTGAGTACCTTTCTATCCATCTTTGGCAAAAAGATAATAATCCTCAGCCTGTCTCCGATCTAAATCATTCTAGTCATTTGAGTGAGCCCAACACTGTGGGAAATTGCTCCAGGGCAGCTCTGTGCAATATGACAGCTTCTAGCCACATGCCGGCATTTAAGTTTAAATGGACTAAAATCAATATAGGTATTAATAATAAATTAATAATTAGTTAAAATTAAATTATTGTCAAAGTTCAATTCTCAGTCACGCTCGCCATTTCAAGTGCTCCGTAACCACACGGAATATTCTGCAGAAAGTTCATGGTCAGCGGAGGATGAGACAGTAAAATGCTGAAGAAAGGAGGGAGAATTGTAGGGAAAATGTACACGTGACATTGCATCCTGTCTTGGTGGTTACTATAAAAATGTTCAGTCTGTGATCAAAGCTGCATCGCCGTAGCAACATTTTTGTTCCTTGGATTTCTTTTTTCAGTCACGTCCTATAGAGGCTTCCTGCATTTTGTTCCTCTCACACATTATTATTATTATTTTTTCCTGGCTGTGAAATAAAATCTGGGTGGCTTGTCATTTCCCATAAAGTGAAAAGCCACTGAAACTTGGTATTGCATGCTGCTTAACTGTTGGTGCGTGCACAAATAACTTGCCTGGAGAAATGCTCCCTTTACCAGTGCTCACTGTCCCCCTTCTGCAGCCAGGAAAGGGATTGGCCACCCAGAACCTTCAGTCGGCAGGAAACAGGAAGCAAAAGAACACACAGAGCACTGGGCAAGACACTTTGGGTTTGGAAAATATTCTTACTTTTGTATGCCTTGGAGGTTTTTGCATGTTGTTGAAAAACAGTCACACTTCCTGATTGTCAGAGTATTTTCCGAATAAAACAAATTTCTTCAGGGGAACTCTGATCATAAAAATCACGACTCCAACCATGTTCCCTCTTCTTTCTAAGGTACAGGATGTATTCCCCTCTGGGTCAGCATAAAATGAGAACAAAGCCCCCGTGGTAGACTAGCTGTGTCACATGTATTTTGGCCATCACTCATAGACTCATCCAAAAACATGTATCCAGTGCTTGTTACAGAGCATGACATTTGGTCGTGGGGATGCAATGGTGACCCCAACTGGTCTACCCCCTGTTCTCACAGCCCAAATAATGCACAAGGGAGGACTAGTGCTTCAAGAATGCAAGCACTCCTATACTTAGGCACAGGATATGGTGATGTAATTGGCAAAAATTGAACTGACAGGGAAGCGTAAGTTGAGAAGGTCAAAATATTTTGATTTTATACACAAAGGCATAGAAAGGCAGTGTTATAAAATGAAAAAGCACAGGCTTTGGGGCCAAGGCCTCTGGATTTGATTCCTCTTGTTATTTCTTCTTATCTATTGCTACATAACAAATCATCCCCTTATAGCTTAAAACAACAAACATTTATTATCACATAGTTTCTGGGGGTAGGAATTTGGGAGCGACTTAGCTGGGTGGTTCTGACATAGGCTTTCTCAAGAGATTGCAGTTAAGACTTCAGCCGTGGCTGAAGTCATCTAAAGCCTTAACCGGGGCTGGAGGATCAGCTTTCAAGATACTCACCCATATGGCTTTTGGTAGAGTCTCTTCCTCACCAAGTGGACCTGTCCAATGTGCTGCTTGAGTGTCCTCACAACATGGCGGCTGGCTCCACCCAGACAGCCGGGAAGACTCAGTGCCT
This sequence comes from Mirza zaza, assembly GCA_008750895.1. Lineage (NCBI taxonomy): Eukaryota > Metazoa > Chordata > Mammalia > Primates > Cheirogaleidae > Mirza > Mirza zaza. The sequence goes on from VSMD01006486.1 coordinate 186,766, forward strand.
TCTGTGACTTAGTCTTGGAAGTCACATGCCTTTGCTTCACCCTTACTCTGTTTGCTGGAAGCAAGTTACTGAATACAGCACACACTCAAGGGGAGAGGAATTGGGCTTTGCCTTTTGAAAGGAGAAGAATCAAAGAATTCGTGAACATATTTAAAAACCGTGTCCTGTTTTTCTCTAGGTATGGGGTTATGGGCAATTTTCTACCTTTTCCTGAGAGTTTTGTTTTCTCACCTGAGAAATAAGTTTGATGATATCCATGGCACAAGGCTGCTAAGAGAGGAGCGAGATGCTGTAAGTGAAGAATGCTTTGCAAATTCTAAGGAATTATGTAGAGATTAGTCATTTAGAAAAGAGCAAGAAACATAGAACCTCACACGTATACACTTCTCATTTGTGCAGTTCAAGACATTTTTTGAGCATTGAAGCATTTCCAGGATGATTCAGGTGTGATCTGGGCTGTTGAGGACTTTCTCAACATCTTCTTATTTTCACTGTCTTCTACTGAAACTGCAGTTTGATATGGGTTGGAGTTCCTAAGTATTCCTTTGCTTAAATCGGTTTTTAACTCTTCCTCTCCCTGTTCTAGGAAGATTCCTTGACTCAATATTCTAATCACAATTTCTGTTCTTAGCTGTGTTCCGCTTAGAGTAGATTCTGTCTGTTGCCTTTTAAATTTTGAAGACTTTTTTCACCTCCAAGCTGCCTTATTTATGTTTTCCATCCACATGTTATATATATATATATATATATATATGTATATATATTTTACTCGCAATATTTGTTTCAATTCATAGTTGTTACTGATCTCTACACAATAGAGACTTACAAGCAAAAGGAATTGAACCAACAGATGCACAGAAAAGGGATGCTAAAAAAAGAAAAAGAAAAAGAAAAAGAAAAAAAAAACCCAAACCCAACTGTGATGAAGGAAACAAAAGAATGACTTCTGTTAATGAAGGACAAATGCTGCATCAACATCACACATGTCCAACGTGTGGTTGAATTGTCTTGAGGTCTTATCTCCTGGGCTTGTTTCTTCTAGTTTCTTCCTGTGTGTCCTCAGCGTGCATGCCCAGAGGCACAGGGGTGCCCCGAACCCTGGCTGGGATTCACACCACTTCCTTTCATTAGTATCCACTTTCTGTGTGTCTGTGTTTGTCTAACTCTTTTCATTTGTAAGCTCCTGAAGTGCAGAGATCAGCACATCCATGACCAGGGCACTGATGTGTGCGTCTCCTCTCCTGCTAGCCTTTGCCTCGCCATCTGTTGATGTCCTGATCCCAGCATGGGGGCTCTATTTTAACAAGAGTGCTTACTTGTCTGTTTCTGGACAGTTGTGAGTTTCTCTGAACATCGGCCATTTTTCCCTTTCCTTTTACCCCCAGTTAGCCTCATTTTTCTTCTTTTTTTCCCAAAGATCAATGTCAGAAAGGATGAGAACAGTGATTGAGGCATGATGTACAACTGTAGCAGAAACCCTCAAATACCTTTTTCTTGGCTCAATCAAGCGATCTTTAGTGGGGATGCACTCTGGTCTCAATAACAGGCTGCTGTGCATTTGGAGAAAATGAAGCATTGCTATTACTTTTCCAGAATCACTGCTAAGTATTTCTGGAATGATTGGACTGGCCATGGCTGTCAGAATCATTTAAGCTGCTGTAATGACAGCTACAGTGATGGTGCTTTTGCCAGAGACATTGTTATTTGGTATGGATTTTATCTCCATCAACAGATTAGCCATCCACCAGAGTGGACATAGTAACTTTATGCGTTTTCTGTATGTCTTTGACCAGAATTTAGAAGGTCTGGATATGATATTAGTTTTGCATTGACTATCGGTGGCACAGGTTTTGTGGGTCAGTGTCCCCGTATCTTGGTGTGAGTGCTGGCTTACGTAGCACGTGCTGAATGAGTGACCAAAGACACAAATGAAATAACTGCAGGATCTGGGGAAATTCAGTTGACTTAAAGAATAAGATAACTGGTCTTTAAAGCCTCTTTCAGCTTTACATTTTTTTAACGATTCTAAATTAGATTTTTGGACATTGGACTAGATATCTTTAGAAAAAGAGATCGAGAATCTACCATAGTGCTACATTACAGTTAAATATTATCCAGTGATGATTTCTCAGTAATTTTTCCCCAGGAGGGTACATAAACACAAGATGGTATTTTTATTAATATTATCTTCATCACTATTGCTTTGCTGCTAAGGCATTTACCCCGGCAAGCAGGTACAGCGTCTGCCTGTTTTTTGGTTGCGGGTGTTGATCTCACTTAGATGCTGTCACCTGTGTGACGATTTGATAATTTCACAATTCTCAGCAATCGATTGCCTTAATTCCTTCCATTTATTCGAATTCCTTTCTCTGTAGGGCAAGTTTTTATAAAACTTCCTAATAATGAATTACTGAGCCCTGATCACAAAAGGAATTTTACTTATTGTTTATCCTTCTGCCCCCATTTTTGTGTGTGTATGTGTGTCCAGCTTGCCATTAACAAAGTAAGCTCACTTTCCAATGTACAAATGGCCATGTTTTCCCTACTTACATATTTGCTGTCAATTCCCACAGATTAACTATGTTGTAGATGCCGATTCTGATTTTGGATTGGCCGCTGTCGTGTCTCTCATGTTAAACTGACCAAGAAATGTACAGCATCGTATGTCATGCTAGAACACACAGGACTAGAACAATTTGATCTGTCTTGATGCTGCTTGATCTGACACCAAGCCACCAATCCCTATCCTTGATGATAAACATTTTTCCTTTAAAGGGGCTCTGTTTTTGGCATATTTTGCAGTAGTCGAATTAAACCAGTACTTGGTTTTTCAATTACAGTCTTATAAGTCAGGGAAAACCTCTTTCCGTGTATTTCTTTGTACATTAATAATATGTAGCAACATCACTGCCATCCTTATGAGTTTTCTGGAAGGTCTGAGGGACTTGTAGAAGGTATACAACACATATACCTTCCCAAGACTCCCAGATTTCTTGGAAATTCCACTCTCTTCTGCCCCCTGGGATAGGTGATAAAATAGCTTGTTTTAAAGCCACTGAGAATGGATTCCTCTGGTGGCCGATTTTATTAATTAAAATGACCAGGGACATAAAGCAATGGTTAAGGGCATTGGTTTGGTATCAACTTGCCAGGTTCAAAATCTTATCCTGCCTTGTGCTAGCTGTGTGAGCTGGGCAGAATTTCCTACTATCTCTGAGCCTCCATTTCCTTATTGTGAAAAAGGGGATAGAAATGGTACTAATCCCAAAGGTTACTGGAGGATTAAATGCATAATACTAGTTGATGAGTTGAATGCTTACAACCACTGGCTGGTTATAGGCATTGCTCAACAGATGTTTTAAAAAGGCATACAAGAGAAGCCAGTTTGTCCCATGTGTCTTGTCCCTTGATATAAAGAATGAAAAATAAAATCCAGAAACACAAGCAAGCAGGGCAGTTACTGATGAAATTTTCTTCCTTGCTTTTACAGAACATTTCCTCATGGGATTAGAAGAGGAGGTGGCGCAGTGGATGGAGAAATGTCAAGATGAAGAAAGGACTAGGAAATAGACATTTTATATTGTGGGTAATTACCCAGATACAGAGGCGGTTTTCTGTGCTTGAGAAAATCCCTGATCTGGTGTGAGAACCTTCTTAGTTTTTGTTCTAAATTTTATTGTGCACGACAGGCTGTATTCTCTTTAGAGGTCTTCCAAATATTGGATTTGTTCTTACAATTTCACGAACTGAATTATTATCTGTGAGCAAATCTCGTACATCTGATTCCATGAATATAAGTTGATACATGTGGCTAAGACAGACTTTGGGTCACATGATAAGAATTTCATCTTTGGATAGGTGTAGCAAGACAGGGAACGCATAGCAAATGCAGCATGTCTGGTTTGTAGGACTCTATTTCAAAAGAAATAATTTGTTTCTTAAAAATAGAGGGTTTGGCATATCCAACATAGTTTTATTCATAATGTAGCTTCTAATATTCAGTTGATTATGTGTGTACAGTAAAAAAAAAATACTTTTTATTTTACTGAGTTTAATTTTACTTCAATGCAAATATTTGATAGAACACTTAAAATTTTTATCTTGATATTTTCCTGAAGTCAGTTAAGTTATTAACTTTTCTTTTCTTGTTTGGGGGATGGGATCTCACTATGTTGCCCAGGCTGGGCTCAAACTCCTAGGCTCAAGGGATCCTCCTACGTCAGCCTCACAAGGAGCTAGGACTACAGGCACATATTATTGCACCCAGTTTAAGATTTCTTTTGTAGAAAAAATTAAATCATGTAGTACACCGTCTCAATTTGATTCCTATTTTTTGTCAATTAAATGATATGTCACATAATTTCGTAACACACATGGGTTGTTGGCAGTCATATCTAGATAGTTATGAAAAATTTAGAGGAGCATATTGACTATATCTATACCCTTCATCAGAATATCACCAGAAAAAGGAACTTTATAGGAGGAGATACATTGGCTCTAAGAAGAAAAATTTAATAATTGTGCAAAAATATTCATGTTCCATTTGGGATACTTTAAAGATGATCAATAAAAAGTCATTTTATCTGATCCACTGAATAATCTACTGTAAGGGCTGAGACCTAGGCAAAAGTTTTTTCCTAGTATAGTTGAGTTCTTTTCTGGGTAATCCGTGTTTGGTGTGTGTCTATGTGTGTGTGTGTGTGTGTGTGTGTGTGTTTGTGCACACGTGAGTACGCACATTCCAGTTAGTATGGCAGTGTAACAAATCGACCCAAAACACAGTGGTTTAAGATAAAACAAAGGTCATCATTTCTTATCTCTCAGGCTTTGTGTGGGTCAGGAATTCGCAAGTCACTCAGTGGGGTGGCTCTGGCTCCAGGTGTCTCAGGAGGTCACAGTCAGTCATCAGCCAGGGCTACGGTCATCCGGAGGCTTGACTGGGGCTGCAGGATTCGCTTCCAGGTGCCTCCCAGTTGGCTCCCTCTCTGGCTGGTGAGTAGGCCCCTCTTTACCTGGGCCTTTCCTCATGCTGCTTGTGTATCCTCCCAGCATGGTGGCCAGCACTTCCAGAGTGTGTGACCCAAAAGCCAAGGTGAAAGCTTTGACGCCTTTTATGACTTAGCCTTGGAAAGAGCACAGTACCTTTGCTATGGGGCGTGCAGGGCCAGCCGTGGTCTGATGTGGGTGGGAGCTACTCAGGGGCGTGGATTCCAGCGGGGAATATTACTGGGAACCGTGCTGGAGGCCAGTTACCATGACACATAGGCCTCAGTCACATGCTGTCACCCGCATTTGGGACTGTGCTCAGTGAATATACTAATTTCCCCACAAACTAGTGGGCAGGGTGTACTTAAGCATATAGAACAAAATAATTAAGGTTTTTTTTTTTTTGAAAAAATGAGTTTAAAAACAACCAGTTCAAGAACCATGACTGTGATCTGCTTTTGAACAAAAGAGCGGTTTTAAAGACATGTCCTTGTTTAATGGATAAAGGATTTTAAAGCTTTTATACATGCAGTCATTCTCAAGCTTTGAATTATGCTTTTTTCCCTTGGTTGGCTAGAAGTTATGTATACTTAAGGCCCTTAATACACATAATGGCAATTCAAGTAAACAGGTCATTAGATACAGAATATATTTGTATGTGCTGTGGTTTCATAATGAACATATTCACATGGAAGAAAATCTGGGAAATTCAGGATTTGAAAGCTAGCGAAAAGAGTCTGGTATGTCTCAGGTTCCATAAAATCTCTCTACCCTTGGCAGCCTCTGAAGGAGAATGCAGATATCTGTAAATAGGACATCAAAAAACCAACCTGCCCACTCCTCAGTGTTAGGAGATGCACCTAATACATCCTCGTGAGTTTTGGGGGTGGCTATAAGACATAAAGTATTGTCTAATGTCTCATTAAATTCACTCTTGGAAGAAGAACCGTGCTTTCCTTGTGTATCAGAACCCGGGAACAGGCTGGAGAAAGAGGCTATTAGAGAAATCTATTCATATACAGAAAGCAAAACCCAGATTCAGGAATCCAGCGTGTCTTTGGCATTATGAATGCCAAAGTTGTTTTATATAAGCAAATTCCAAAACTTTAATAGTTGTGCTGTCCCTTTGGCTTACCAAACCCAAGTGCCAATCCATCTTTGCAGGCTTTCTGTTTCCTTGTCCGTGTTGGGTGGCTTCCTTGAGCAGCCCACTCTGAAACACGGCCCGGGGCGTGGGCTTCACACCTCTAAGGTTTTCTCGTGGAAAACAGCTTTGCCACAAAACCCCCAAACAAACCAACAAACCAACTGTAATCCTGTAATAAGAAACCATGAAGAACAGGGGGTTGCAATAGAGTTGGGACAATTCTTTAAAAAGATTTCATAATAATTTGTCTTTAAGGTATCCAAATGATGATGTACCAGTGAGATAATATATTTTTTAAATTAGATTTTTTTTGATAGATTTTTGTACAGACTCCATTTGCCAGAGGCTTATTTTTGTCTGGGTTCTTCCTTTTCTAAAACTGTTGGAGAGAATCATTTTCTTAGGACATCAGATTCTTGGCTCAAGTCATAACCAGACAGGCTGCAGCAAGTTTTTTTTAGTGTCTTTTTCTTCTTGTTTCTCATCTTTTATTTCTCAAAATACACATTTTTTTTATAGATACGGGAGCAATTTTCAGATTAGGGTCTCTGAAAATAGCTTGAATTAGAATATATTAGGGGGAAATCATAACTTACCCACATAAACACATTATGTTTTATTTTATTTTATTTTTTCTTTTCTCCAAGCCAAGCTTTATTAAAGATACTTTTCATAAACAATCACGGTATTTCAGGCCAGATATGTTTTATTTTAATAACAGCAGTCCTCACTGGCTGCAGATGGGAAAAAGTGAGGTGGAAAGTCTTCCCCCAGCTATTATTTGAGCCATGGGTTTTCTTTAATAAGAATCATTTTTAATGTTAGATGGGCGCATCAATTAAAAATACATTTAACCACACTAGTTTCTATTTTGCTTTGCTTTGTTTATATTTCTTCTCAGATATCTTCCTGAGGGCTGAGAAAGTCCAGAGGGGCATATTTTACGAGGAAATCCTTTATCCAGCTGTGGAATAGACTCTGTAAGATCTCGGAGAACCTTGGCGCCGGTGCGCTCTCCTGGCCCTTTCTCGCTGACCCCGGCCGCGTCCTTCCATCTTTGGTGACAATGGCGACTCAGACTCTTCGTGTTCAGTGTAGTCTCCAAACTGCATGAGGTGATTACTTTGCATGTAGGAATACTCTGATCAGATCCTATCTACCCAGAAGTTTGTGAACATGTTCCATGCTATTAATTAAAGTCCAAACCCCTCTAGCTTGGTATGGATGATTCTTCAAAAACTTGGCACAATAAAACATGCAAAAACGGTACTGCCCCAGCAACTGGCCTCTGGGGCATTTGTCCCAGAGAAGTTAAACTTGTGTTCCAAGTCATAAGGACCTGAATATTCACAGCAGCTTTCTTCTTAATAGTCCCAAACTATAAACAACTCTTGATGTCCTTCAATAAGTGAGTGGCTAAACAAACTATGGTACATCCATACACTGGAACAAACTCAGCACTAAAAAGGAACAGACTGCTGACATATGCAATAACTTGCATGTATCTTTAAGGAAATGCGCTGAGTGACAAAAGCCAGTTAGTCATTAGTTGAGGGCTGCTCCCAGGACACAATGGTTCTTCCACATTTACAACTTGCTGCCCACAGAGTGGAGTGGGGCTGGGTGCAGTGGCTCACGCCTATAATCCTAGCACTTTGGGAAGCCAAAGTGGGAAGATTGCTTGGGGCCAGGAGTTTGAGACCAACCTGGGTAACATAGCAAGACCTGGTCTCTACAAAATATGAAAAAATTAGCCAGGCATCGTGGCATGCCCCTGTAGTCCCAGCTACTTGGGAGGCTGAGGCAGGAGGGTTGCTTTAGCCCAGGAGTTTGAGGTTGCAGAGAGCTACGATGACACCACTGCAATCTAGCTGGGGCGACAGAGTGAGACCCTGTCTTAGCAAACAAACAAACACAAAAGGAGTGGAGTTGAATCTTTTCACCATAGAAAGTCCCCAAGCCAAGAGTTATGGGCCGCAGACATGGAAATTTACATGCCAACCAGATATGGATGAACACAGGCAAGGCTTACCCTCTGAGATGGAGCTGAGGAAATCTCCCCAAGAGTAGAAACAAAAGACAAAGAGATAGCGGATAGCAGAAGAGAAAAGACAAAAAAATTGGAGGACTACTCTAGGAGATCCAGTAGCTAAAAAATAGCAGTTCCAAAAAGAGAAAAAAGAAAAATACTGTCCCCCGAAAAAAAAAAACCCCGGAAGGAATAAATCATACATAACTTCGAAAATTTCTGAGAATACAATTTCTGGCTCTGATAGGCACGTGCTGGCAGCTGAATTCTGCACCGTCTTCTCCTGGGCAGCATGCAGAACTACAAGGAAACTGCAACCTTCAAACCACATTGTGGGGCCCTGTAGGAGACAGAGAAAACTGCCAAACTCCAAATTAAAAGCTCAGCTACCAAAGTCAGAACCGGGAGAAAGCCTGCATAGGAAGGTGCAGTAGTTTTGTATAATAATAGCATAAACGTGGTGCTGTAAAGTATCAGGGAAGATGGGTTTGGGAATCATTTATGCAGAGGTGATACTTGAAATCATGGGAGTAAGGACTTTGCCAAAGAGAGGAGAAAGAGCTTACATCAGTGATGTTCAAACGTGCTTATGGATCACCTGGGTCCCTTGTGGCGGAGCAAACTCTGATCCTGCAGGTCTGGGCCACCATGAGCTAGTGTTCTGTAAAATATCTTCGCAAATTATTTTAACTTGATTCTTTCTATGTTTGTCTATCTCTGACCTGTTACCTCCTTACATCGCAGGAGATCAAGTTACTGCAGGATTCTGAGACAATTTATATGTAATCTCTCAAAAGTTCCAGCTTTAATACAGAGGAACTTTCTATCATGTTTGTAGAGGCTTTTCCTCCTGCATGTCTTTGGTGCTAGCTACTTTTGTTTGCGACTGACGCTGTGGGACGCTGGGACTTGTGGTGTTGCAGGAGCAGAAGCACCATGAGGGAGGACGCCATGCCGATGTCTTGTTCTCTCGCTGCATCCGGGAACCTGGAGAGTACATGGCGCGGATTGGCTGTCTTACTGAGACTGGCTTCCAGTCGAGCACCTAAGTGCTAATTGCTTCAGCCTTCAGCAGAATGATCGAAACTATCTAATAAGGCAGTTGTGGGAGACATTTTGTGTAATTCAGCACTTGGGGCTTCAGGCTGCAAGCTCCTGGGAAGAGGAGCTTCCTTCATTATTCAAAAGCCTTTTCCCTGAATGTTATTTTCTGTCTCTGAGAATAAACATCCTGACTTTCAAGACAACCACATGGCAGCTCAGAGCCAGCTTAACATTTGGGTAGGACTTTATTTAAAGCATTTCAAATACGAGTTTGTCTCACGTGAAATCGACACTAAAAAACTAGTGACCTTCACCTTCCCAGAGTTCCTTGGCGGGGAAGTGCCATAAACAGCACTCACACCAGACTTTCTGACTCTAAGCTCAGGATTCTTCCAGGAAAGATAGTGAAATGACTGTTTTCTTAAGAGACAAGAGAAGGAAAGAGGAAATGCTTTTACAATCCACACATCTAAATCTGGGAACACCATGTTCCAATCACCTCCTTCTATAGATGGGGAAACTGAGGCATAGTAATGAAAGAAAAGTGTCCAGAACCCACTGTCTAGTAAAAATATAATGCCAGCCACAGATACCAGCCATATTTGTAATTCTGAATTTTCTAGCCGCCCTATTAGGAAAAATAATAAGAAACAGACGAAATAATTTTAATGATATATGTAACTGACGCAATACATCAAAAATATTATCACTTCAGCCTATAATTAATATATAAATTATTAATGGATGTTTTACATTCTTTTTTCTATATTGAATCTTCGAATCCTCATGTGTATTTTATATTTATAGTGCATCTCGTTCAGACTAGCCCCGTGCCAGGGGCCCGGTGACTGCCCTCGTGCAAGGCCCTGCTCCAGGACAGCCCTGAAGTCCCCATCTGTGTCTTTTCCCGGCAACCCCACACCACTGCCCAGGCTCACACGCTGTTGGACTTTGTGAAATAATAACCATAAAGAGCTGGTGCTTATTTCAAATTCCTGTAGGTGGAAGAAGTCCGAGAAGCAACCAGCCGTGGAGTATATTTTGTTCATGGAAGATGTTTTAAATGATGACTCCTGTCCAAGTAATGCAAATCAGTAATAAGAACTAGGTTGTAAATGTCTCAGTGGAACGTAATATTTAAAATATTTGTGTTCTGAAGATGAAGGTGACTAATACACTTTTGACGTAATGCTTCCAGTATTTCTGAGTTTCATTCTTTGAGTTATTTTCCATTATGATGACATGCCATTAAAACTCCCCTCTGCTTCCCCAAAGAGCAGCACACACATGGGCTACATGTCACATCAGCACATGACATGGGCATGGGTGAGGGGCTCCTTCCTCCTTTTATTTAAAGCCTTTCTATAATAATATTAATATAGTCAGTTTTTCAAAAAATATGACCAGCAGAATTATAGTTTTGTGGGATATTGTTTATTAACAACATTAGAGTCTGCAAGGAAAAAGAGTTTCTTTGTCAAAATAAGTTTGGGCACTAGTGGGTTAATCATGTTTATTATGATAGTGTTTGGTTGCATGGGAAAAAGTTGATTCACAGCTTTGACCAGGCAGGAATCAATTTCTTCTTACATTAAGAAAGACTCGGGCCGGGTGCGGTGGCTCACGCCTGTAATTAATCTGAGCACTCTGGGAGGCCAAGGCAGGAAGATCATTTGAACTCAGGAGTTCAAGACCAGCCTGAGCAAGAGTGAGACCCTGTCCCTACTAAAAAATAGAAAGAAATTAGCTGGCCAACTAAAAATATATAGAAAAAATCAGCCGGGCATGGTGGCTCATGCCTGTAGTCCCAGCTACTTGGGAGGCTGAGGCTGAAGGATTGCTTGAGCCCAGGAGTTTGAGGTTGCTGTGAGCTAGGCTGACGCTAGCCTGGGCAACAGAGTGAGACTCTGTCTCAAAAAAAAAAAAAAAAAAAAAAGAAAGATCCAGACAAAGACAGTCTAACCAGGGCTGGTGCAGCAACCCGTATTCTCACTGGCACCCAGGTTCTGCCTCCTTCTTGTCTGTTGTCCTCAGCTTGCACCCTTTATCTTCATGTCTGTGGCTCTGTGTTTGCAAGATGACTTCCCCAAAATGTGTGGTGTAGACTCAAAAAAGAAAAGAGGGAGGGAGGGAGGAAGGAAGAAGAAAGGAAATAAGGAAGGAAGGAAAGTAGGAAGGAAGAAGAGAACAAAGGAAGGAAGGAAAGAAGGCATGAAGGAAGGAAGGAATAGGAAAGGAGGGAGGGAGGGAGGGAAGATGTCTCCATCAGGAAAGTAAAACCTTTCTCAGAAACCTCTGGGAGACATCTACTGACGTCGCATCAGCTCTGCTGTGGCTTCCTGTAGCTTCGAGGAAGTCTGATTTTAACAAAGCACATTAGGATGAGAAACTAAATCAGCCTTCTCTTCATAAGGACAAAGGAGAAAATGGAATCTGGGATGCTCAGTATTGCCATGTGGAGTGAAAAGATTTCTTAGGGACATTTATTTAAGATTTTGCTTTGTGTGTGTGTCACGGGGGCACATGATGCCATTTGTTTCCATAAAATCCTCATTTTACATGGAGGATCTTGAAGAACAATTGTTCTGGAAAGTATGCTTTGGGTGAAGTTGCATTAATGTGCATTTCTTGCAAAACCACGTGTCCTAAAAGAGAGACAAGTAAGGTGTATAGCAGGGGTCCTCAAACTTTTTAAACAGGGGGCCAGTTCACTGTCCCTTAGACCATTGGAGGGTCGTTGGAGAGTGCGGCACACATTCCACACATGCGCACTCTGGGCCCGGGACGAGTCGGCTGCTAAGCAGGACAGGCAGCGGCGGCAAAAACACCCAGCGGGCCAGATAAATGTCCTCGGTGGGCTGCAGTTTGAGGACCCCTGGTGTATAGGGTGTGTTATCCTTTGCCCGCTGTCATCCCCCCTGGGCCCCACCTGGCACCTGCCTACCTGCCAAGGGGACCTAGTTCCTGGATTGGAGAGCAGACAGGTGACGGAGGGCCCAGGTGTGGTGCCCCCTGAGCTGGTCTCATTTTATCTATTGGGTGTTCATGTTCTGCGTGCTTCACAGTTTTCCTGTCTCAGGTCTGGGAGAACAGGACTGGTCCATTTTGCCAAGGAGTGGGTCTCTGTGTTCAGTTATGATCCGAGTGTTGGCAGAAGATTAACAGAGGAAATGCAGTGGCCATTGCCTTTCATTGGCTTGGTCGCTAGTTTAGGAAAGCTTTGTCGTGCTCAATAGGTGTTGGAGGTGGCTGGGTGAGCCCTGGGGCAGGCCGTCACTGTGACGAGAGAACCCATGCGGTACACACAGAGCTCCAAGGCTGTCACTTCCTGAGCTCTGAGAAGAAAGAGCCCTCCCTGTGCAGCGTGTTGCAGCACGAAACTTGGAGACTGTAGGATGCTGGAGGTGCAAGTGCAAAGTCTCGGTCATCAGAGTGCTGTTGCCCCGCATACAATTTTAAATAATGACCCCTTCTCTGAGGGAAGGCCTTAAAAATGTCTCCAGTTTACTTAATCTCTCAGTTGTTGAAAAAGAGAGTTCATCACATTAATACGTGTGGGTGAACATACATGTGCACGTGTGTATGTGCGTCTCTGTATGCATCAGTATATACATGCATATACGCATGCACGTGTGTATAGGCATGTGTATATGCGCATTCATGTGTAGGTATACAGTGTATATGTATGTGTGTGCATGTGCAAATGCATTCATGCATGTTTACATGTTTGTGTGGACATTCATGTGTTCATGTGTATGTATGCATGTATATGTGCCTTTACTATATATGTGTGCACACATGCATATAGGCACACATTGTTTGTATGCACACATGCAGTTGTGTTCATTTGTGCAGTGTGAATATCTGTGTTCACACACAGGTTTGCACACCTATGCTTGTGTGCTTCTCTTCGGTTATTGTGCATAACCTGTGGTAGCCTCTCCTGTATTTTGGTTGCTGTTTGTTTTCCATCATGGCTGATGGCTCTAATGTTTGTATGCAATCAGAAATGATTTGAGGCCCCAAATACTATAGCATGGGTTCACTGTATTAATGGTTCAGGAGGAGCATACTGATTATGGAATAGAGAGGTTAGCTAAACATCACTCTGCAGCAATCAAGGACGTTGGGAAGGAACTGGAGGGCCACGTGCTGGGAGTGGGCGCCTCTGGCTCTAGATGGGAGGCGTCCGTTGCCTGGCGACGAGTGTTAAGGGCTCAGGTAACAAAAGATGTTCTGGGGCTCCCGCTAAGGGCAGCAGCTGCCTGGGCTGCAGCGGCTCTTATGCGGATTCATGTGGCACTCGGGTTTCAGATGGCTGTTTAGGCTGCGTCAACAGCGTTGTACAATTAAAACGCTACCACACTAAGCAGTCACAGGACAGTCTAGATCCTTCCTTGGCAACCCTCACAATGCTCAAATGACAATCAGGCATATATTTACCTCGATATATATGACCATGTTTTTCCTGCAGATATGACATTGATTCCTTAAGCTTTTCTTATAATTATTCCCGTATTTCCCCCTAATTTTTTAACTAAGACGTCTTCTTAAATGTAAAAACGTAACATATTCTTACCTCCACTTAGCATTGTCTCAGCCAAGGAGACACTAAACTACCCATGTGGCTGGGACAGAGTCTTGGAAACACAGGTGGAGGCTGCATGTGGATGCTTTAAGGAATTGTGACCCACTGACGTTGTTTTATTAGAGTTGGTCATGTTATATTACTCATATCGCATGCTGGTAAACATAAGAATAAAATCACAGCATTTCCGTACTGTCCTGCACACCAGCAGTCCCAGCGCTTGGCTTGCATTGCCCCTTCATTCTTGGCCCCCTTCTGACGTCCTTACTGGGCTTTTCTCAATTCACTGAGACTCTGGGAAATTAAGCGATTTCCTTCAGAGCATCCAGTAGCCAGGAAGCTGCGATGCCAGCCTGGGCACTGTGCTTTCCATCCGAATCTGAACCGGGTAGTAATCAGGTGTACGAGAAAACGTGTAGCAGCCAAACAGTGTGCACCAACCAAGCGGCAGGGTCCAAGGACAAGCGTGCAAGGAGTATTTTGCATCCCCCTCACAACTTATTTAATTCAACTCTAGGTAGGTGGTTCTGGAAAGTGGTGTTCCCCGTGGCGGCCTCAGTCTCATTGAGAAGTTGTTAGAAAGGGACCTGCTGAATCAGGGGCTCTAGGGCGGGCAACCTCTGTGTTTTTAGAGCAAGACTTCCAGGGGATGCTGAGGCACTTGGTGCTAAAGTGTGGGACCCATCGCTCCAGAGAAAACTCTGCACCCTTTGCAGATTCTAAGGCCTCTTCCTTTCCTCTCTCATCGGGGTCCCAACCAGGACGGAGGGGGCCATGCAGGTCAAGCCACCACGGCATAGGAGGTGCCAGCAGGCGTGTCAGATTGCCTACCCGTCTGGGTGAGGACTTGCAGTTGCCTTCTGGTTATTATGCGGAGCACTTTCTGAAAGATCCAAAGCTTAGAACAGTCTGCATGAAAGATGCTGATTTTTAAATGTTACTACAAACTCCAGACTTTCCCTGGATTTTGGGTGGTGCTTCATCTCCCACGCGATAGAAGCTCCTTGTCCCTGCAGGCCGGAAGAATGAGAACGAGATGCTAAAGCAGGAGGCAGGGGGCAGGCTTCCGCACCCCTGCTCGCAGCTTTCCAGCCGTGGGCTCAGGAGGGGAAGGGCAGGGTCCCCGCGCATCAACTTTCCAATGACCCAAAGCTGCGAGGGGCATTCTGTGACTTTTTATTAGGCTCCTCCACAGTCTGGTGAATTTCATTATTAGAAAGTAATTTCATTCCGCAAAGCATCTTGAAGATCATTGCTGCACTGTGAGAACATTGTTTCCATTGCCTCTGCCTCCCAGCTGAGACTTAAGAAAACAAAAGAAACAATTTCATATGATAATATTAGCAAATACATCTTTTATAAACCCTGTCTTCACGCCTTTTGAATTACGTTATCTCTGCTCCATATCGTTGACTTACTTGCAGAGAGAATTTTGCTGCACAAAACAGGGGAAATTATTTCACACTTGCTTTGATCAGAAATCTGTTGAGGTGGTTAAATGTTCAGTATATTCAAATGTGGTTAGCTTTGCTGAGGGAAGGGAGAGGTGATCAAATTGTTAGCATAAACCAGGAGGCCTAAGTGCTGTCTTGAGTGTTTTCAGATGAATTTAAAGGGGTAATTTAAAGTTAAGCACGTCAGAGATCCCAGGAATCTGAAGCAAGGCCATCACTTGCCTCCTTAGCAATATTCTAATGTCCTATGGCATGTATGCGACATCTGACATCTAGATTATGTAGAGCCAAATGTGGTCACCGTGACAACCATCTGTGCCATTGATTCGCTGTTCTGAGTTAGCTTGGATTAGGGTCTCAGCTATGAAGTGTTTGGCTTTTGTTTTAGCTGAAGACAATTTGGCAGTTTGCGTTACTTCCAGTTTCTGGTTTGGACAGCCAAGGTTGTTCTTTTTGTCTTCCTCCCATGGAAAGGTAGTTGTTTGATAATAGACTTTGTAACTTAACAAAATAGGAATTGGCTTACAAGGTTGCTAAGGGTTATCCATTATTCAATAATAAAAAACAATTTTTTTAGAAACAGCTTGCAGCTTTGAGGATTTTATTTAGCAATTAGACAACTAGTTGGCCATTATCATATGTCTTTATGGAAACTCACGGAGATGAACAATTAATCGTTGGTAGTCCCAGTGTACATCATGTCTGGAATAGCAAAAAGGATCTAAAATTCAGAACAAATGTGTGGCTTCCTCCAACAGTAGCCACTTACTCATGACAACAGAGGTTGCCCAAGGCCCGGTTATGTAACCAGTTTGATGTGTGAAGCTGAGTTGCCAGGCAGGCTTGGGCAGATGTGTTGGTCTGAACTTGGCAATAGCCCGCAGAAGCAAGCCCAGGAAGGCTGGCCAACCTGCGGGGGTGTTCTGGAGACTGCAGTTCAAGGCAGGCTTTGGGTTAAAACCAGTAAGAAAAAGTATAATAAAATATAAAACTTTACACAAGTGTAAAAAGACATTAAAGGGTTTTATTAATTATAATATTGCTCTGTGTGCCCTATAGGTTGGAGTACATGAATAATAAGGTTGAGTTTAGGAATTAAATTCTGGACTTGATGAAAACTGAAAAGAGTAAGTAGACACCTTGTTTCAGATAGAGAAAAAGGATCCATAGATGAGAAAGTGTGGGATGGAATCAGTGGATCTATGTAGGGCAGGGTAGTAAATAGATTCATGGCATTCCACCCGGTGGTGGAGAAGGGGCCTGCAAAAATGGGCCGATGGGATGGAATTATTCTGGGGGCTCTGAAATCAGTCAGACTTGAGTAAATCTTGGCTTTGACTTTGTTCCGACAGCCCTGGGGAGCTGGTGCAGGGTGTGTATGAACCAGTGAAATGTAAGTCACCGGGGAAGGGAGTAGTATTAGATCCCACTCCTGTCACCGGGAGTGGTGTTGATTATAAACGAGACACAGAGCACAGCCGTGGAGGAAAGCCCTGGAGAGAAATGGCAGGAAACCTTCCCCGTCAGACAGAGGCTTGAATATTTCTTGTTCTGATTTGAAGTTTAGCAAAATGTTCTGGGTTCAGGTGTTGAAAAACAAAAGGGAGCATCCCAGGTCACTAGGTGCTATACTTGTTGAGGTTCCCATGTTGTATGAGTTGATGCAACAAGAAGGGCAAAATCAAGGGAGGTCGATGAAGAGTTGCCAATCTGTTGTCTGGTTTAAGGAGAAAATTGAAAATCTTGAACATCTAGCATACCACACCCTGGGAAGTGAAAACATGGTGGCTTTGACATGGTTTTTAATGGCAGAAAACAACCAGTTTGGCTTAGACCAGGGCTTGGTAAACTCTTGCTTAAAAAAGGACCAAATATTAAATATTTTCATCTTTGTGAGCCATGCAGTTTAAGTACTCAACTCTTCTGCTGTAGCATGAAAGCAGCCACTGACGACACATAAACGCGTGAGTGTGGTGGTGTTAGCATGCAGCTTCACGTGTAGACACAGAAATTTGGACTTCAGATCATTTTTGTGGGTTACAATGTGTTATTACGCTTTTGATTTTGAACATGTTTGAACAATCGTTTGAACATGTCACAGCCATTCTTGGCTTGTGGGCTGTGCAAAAGCAGTAGGTGGGCTGGATTACTCATGGGCTGCGGCTGGCCGTCCGCTGGTTTGGAATTAGGGCAAAGAATCAGGGCATGAAAAGACAATGTGAGGTCTGAACTGAGACCAAGACAAGGAGACTTGCCTGGGCACTTTGAACTGAAGCTTTTCCTTCTATCTTTGACATCGACGGGATTGGTGGCAGATGTCCCCACTATAGCACCGTAATTTCTAATGCACTGCATATCCTCTAGTGTGGAGTTAGCTGTTTTAGTGCACCCCAACTTTATTATTCTTGTTGTGTTGTTGTTGTTCTTTACAATTTAAGCCTAGGGTGAAGAGAATGGTGGTAGCTCTAAAGACTCTCCTTGAATTGAGTAAAACCACTTCCGAAAAGCTCTTTCCCCATGACAGTTTTCTGCTTGATTTTCTTGTCTTTTTGGTCACTCCCTGGTGGCCTGTGGCAGAGGCTGTTTCGTTACTCACCACGTTTTCTCCTTCTTCTCTTGGGCACACCTAGTGGCCTGTGCCCTGACCCTTATCTGCTGGTCGGTCTTTTCTCTCCTACGCTGGGTTCCCTCTTCAAGAATCATCCAAAACGTCTATGGTGCTCAGATGAGTTCTCTACCACTGTTCCTTGTATCGTTTTAGACTTTTAAGTAGGCAGGTGAGTAACAGCACAGGAAATATGTTTAAAGGGCACAGAGGTGGTGGTGGGGCGTGTTTCCGTGACTGAAGGGAAAGCTGGGGTCAGGGGAGAAAAGTGAGACAGTGCCAGAGGGAGGCGTTAGCCCTGGCCACCATGTCCACTGGGGTCAGCCCCATGCTGTCCCTGGCGTCAGAGGACACGTAGGCTGCGATGGGTGAGCTACTAAATTGGCGGTTATATATACATTTTGTGGTTTGGTCATTTTTAAAGGCTGTTGTATATTCTAGTAAAGACATATTAATGGCTATATCATAGTAATACACATGTTCTATTATAAACATTGTATAATTATAGAATATAATTATATTATATACAAATATAAATATAGTTACATATTACACAAAATATACAATTACATTATATAATTATGTGTTATATGTACTTACCTCCTAAAATTATATAGCTATATATTACATTATTTAAACATTATATATAGCATAATTATAAAATATATAAAATGATTATATAATTATATAACAATTATATAATGGATATGTTTATCTTAGACATAGACATGGCTGCTGGCACCTATTCTACTAAAGCAAAAGCTGAGTTTTTTTTCCCCTCAAGATGTAGCACTTTGTTTTTCTGGATGCCAAGTGATTTACTTCCTGAAATAAAGAACACAAGATTGTGGGTAATTTTCTCAAGTGTGGAATCGGGCGATTGCAGGGAGCCTTAGCATTTGTCTATCTAAATGCACAAAACTTTCCACACTTTCCATAGAGAGTCCCTGCCAGCAGAAGCGGCCGGGGGGGGGGGGGTCTGTTTCAGGGCAGCCAGCACAGTGCCCTCTCCCACATGCAGCGGTTCGCACACGCGTGGTAGTGACGAGTGTGACCCACATGCCCACAAATGCAGAGCCTGCCATGAGGAGGCACGTGCGACGGTCCCCTGAGTGGAAGCGCCCACAGGGCAGCGCACAGCTGGCTGCATTGTTGAGTGCACAGCCAATTCCCACCCCCACCCGGACCTGCCCTTCCCGCTGCCCTGTTCATCTCAGCAGTGAAGCTCCATCCTTCTAGCAGCTGGGGTCCCCAGCCCTGGAGTCCTTGTGGGCTCTGGCCTTCTCCCCGGCCCTTTGCAATCTGTGGGGCTCCACCTTCCAGACCAGGGCAGATGTGACCACTTCCCCACACCTCTGCTGCTGCCAGGCGTTCCCTGCCACCTCGTCTCTCCCCTTCGGTCCCCCAGGGCACTGCTTGCATACATCTCACCGTCATTAGAGGTGATTCTTTGTGGGTGAATAAAGCAGAGAAGAGATAAAGGGACAAGTGGGCGCATGAGCATTGTGAAAAGCAGATGGCGTGAAGTGGAACCAATGGTCTGGGCATCAGCTGGGGTAAGACGGAGGGACCGGAAGGAAGCACCTCTGAGGGAGAAGGCACAGTCTTGGTTGGTTGGTGAAAACTGGGTTAGGAAATTCTGCCTGGGCTTCTCGGTGGTGTAGCACTGCTTGACAGAGCACCAGCCACTGTGGGTGTCCTGCCGGGCGGGGAGAATAGAACATTCTTAGGACCTTGGAGGGGAGGTGGGAGCCTTGGGCTTGTAGAACATGCATTTTGGAAGCGTTTCATCGAAGGCAAAGTCACACGACTTCAGGGAGAGGGGCCATCAGCTGCTTCTCCAAATATAATGAGGGCCTCTGGGGGTCATGTTAAAACACAGATCCTGATTCAGCACTGCTGGGGTGGGCTGAGACCCTGCATTTCTAAGAAGCTCCCTGGTGACACCAGGGCTGGTGGCCCCAGAGCCATACATTAAGGAGCCTCGGGCTATGCTGACATAGCGTTTTTTCTTTACCTGGAAAAACTTCTAATCCCTTTGCTTTAATCCACCTATAGTGGTCCAGCTATATGCCCTAATCTCTGTTTCCTTTATTTGGTTTTAGGTAGATAAACTGCAACTCTTTTTACCTTTCAGTTGTCAGATCCATAGGGGTAGAGATCGTGGTGTTGTTGTTGTTCCTTAGAACCACTTATTCTTAGGGTCTACTAAGAAGCATTTTAAAAGGTGACATAAGTATTAATATAACTGTTTATGGGTATCTTAAACAGTTTCTTTGAAAAAAGAAAACCTAAACTCTTTGGAACAAAGACATTACAGTTTACTTAACAAAATGTATTTTATACATTTGAAATCATACATTTTCAAAAACGGAGGTGAAATTCACATGAAATAAAATCAACCATTTTAAAGTGAACAATTCAGTGGCATTTAGTATATTTGCAATTTTGTGCAACCACCACCTCTAGTTCCCAGACATTTCATCACCCCAAAAATAAAACTCTAGACCCATTAAGCAGTTATTCTTCATTGTGTCATTGCTCACCCCTGGCAACCACCAGTCTGCTTTCTGTCTCTGTGGATTTAGCTATTCTGAATATTTCATATAAATGGAGTCACGCAATATCTGTCCTTTTGTGTTTGGCTTCTTTTTAACATATTGCTTTTGAGGTTTGTCCATGCTGTTGCATGTATCAGCACTTCATTTTTATGGCTGAATAACATCCCATTACATGGGTAAACCACCATTTGTGTATCTGTTCATCCTTTGACGGACACTTGAGTTTTTCCCACCTTTTGGCTATTATGAATAATGCTGTCATAAACACTCATATAAATTATGCATTTTTTGCCTGTTTAGTTTAGGGAGTGATTCTTTCCGAAAGATACAGATTGATTTTGAAGTTATTGATTTGAGCAGATTCACCGTAGGTTTGGCACTCTAATATTTAAGTTCAAAAATGAAAAAATGATGATCTAAAGCAGACTTCGAGGTATTCTAAATTGTTGCAAGTAATGAATGATCTCTTGTTAAAGGAACTCCGCAGCTGTTTATTCAGGAACCCCGGGGCTTCCTGACACAAAAGGGACTGTGAATACAGCTGTGTGCGGTGTCACAAGAGATGAATAGCCATTTCTTCACAGAATTCTTTCAAAGACCCACCGGACTTCAGAGACACTGGCTTCTGTGCCCCACAGTGGAGCTGTGTATCTGCCTGTTAAGGGTACGATTTGAAAATTCTCCCTATTAACCTAAAGCTGTTAGAATCACACAGAAGGTCAGCCATCCTGGAACAGAGGATAAATACATATCTGTCACCTCTGGGACACAGGGAGGCTTCCACACCCTTCTGGGAGGCCTGTGGAAAGAGAAGCTGTGTGTGTGTATATATGTGTGTGTGTGTTCATGTGTGTGTGTGTGTGTGTGTGTGTGCGTGTGCATCTTGCCTGCATACTGTCTTTCTAAACAGCAGGGCTTATCTGCTGTAAGCGTTCACATCAGAGCCCACATAAGCAGAAGTCTGAAAAGATGATCATGCTAGTCGCTGATCACCGCAGATGAGAGCTGTACTTAAGCTTCCTCTTGGGGAAGCTGCAGAGAGTATGGTCCCATTTGTCCTAAAATTGGTCCCACATGGCCTCTTGGGGTTGGACTGGGAGGAGAGCGAGTGCTTCTCAGCTGTGGTCATGATGGGCGATGCCCAGGGGGTGAGGGGGTAGATAGCAAAATCCCGTCCAGGAGGAGATGAGATTGGTTCCAAATGGCTTGTCAGGCAAATGGTGCAGGGACTGGCCTAGTCAGGACAGAGAGCCGGGTACTTGAGACTAAGGGTGAGGAGGCTGAGCTCGGAGCTGGCTCCTATGTACCGCCTTTGCCTTTCCCTGGGCTTAAGGCCCCCTGAAAGGATGAGGATGGTGAACCGCTGGGCCCCAGGAAAGGCCAAATCTCACAGCACAGAAGCCAAAGATGAGGGCTAAGCATCCAGAGAAAAAGTCTCATCTGGATACTTGTGTATGGTAGCACTGCAGGGAGGCTTTGCACATCTCCATTCTAGAGAACTGGGGAAGCCACTGGAAGCCACACACATCTGGGGTGTGGGGAAGCGTTCCTGATTTTACAACTTGGGTTTAACACACTGCTCTGCTGGAAAGCATTCAAGCCAGGAGTAACTGGTGCAATAAAACATCAGGGGCAGCTTGAGGGGTTGTTGATGCAGCTCGGGTTTGTTTTGCATATGTGAGGGGAAGGGTGCATGGCTGCCTCTCTTAATTTCAGGGCAGCCTGCCCAGAGACAGCCTCGTCCTCGCCCTTCAGAGGGCATTGCTGGCTCTTGCGGGTGCGTGCAGCTATCTGTTGCATTACTTTGGGGCATTACTTTACCTGGTCACGCCACAAGACGCCAAGACACTGTTGGCTTCTTAATGTAGTCAGGAAAGTGTCAGCATTTTTTTATTTGTCTGGTGGGTCAGATGATAAATATGTGGACGTCCTTCCTAGAAGGCCGCTTGTGAGCTGGGGTGTTGCTCCCTGTTTCTGGAAGTCAGCTCCACAGGGTGCCTGAATCCACAGCCCAGAGCCCTGTAGGGTAAGGGATCTCAGAGGCTGGGACGTGGGGCGGAAGTGAGCACACATGTCCCAGGGAAGCACAGCTCTCAGCCATTCCGTGACAGTGCCAGAGAGGATGCCACCCTGGGCTGGGCAGGGTGAGGCGCTGAACGGAGAGGGGGACATGGAGGCCACATGGGGGTGAGGCCCACTGCCCACTGCACGTTCCTCTGGCGGTGACTTTGTGGCCGTGGGACAAGGATGGATGGACCCGATGGAGGGTAGGCTTGGCTGTCGCTGTCTGTAAGGGACGGACTGTGATTTAATGGAGCGTGAAGGCGGAGACAGGTCCAAATGTTAAAAATCCTGCCACTTTACACAGCCGCGTGGGTGAGAGGTGCCACTGTAGAAAGCCCAAATGGAATTTTCATGGGACTGTGGGTTCAGAATTTACTGCTCAAGGTGGGAAGAGAGGCCACTGCCGTAACTCCAATAATTATACCCAGATGACAAAATGATCGCAAATAAATGAGCAGAATAGCAAAAGTGTATGTGTGCATATATATGCACACACGCATCACCCACATATACTTTATGCGTGTATAAACATATATGTGTATATACATGTATGCATACGTGTGCATGTAGATAGATGCACATGTCTATATGTATTTATGTAACCTTTTCCGCATTCGAATCTAGTGGATAGTGTAATCACTTTTCCAATACATTATACTAGAGTGGGATGCTTGCCACTCCCCTGCCCCCAATTCTTCTGAATAATTTACTGAAAATATTACACTTACAATATTTTTCTTGACTATATTTTAAAAAAGTATAAACTCACTTGGCCCAGCTTATTTAGTAATAATTCCATGTCAGAAATGAAAACAGGAGTTCAAAGTAACCTTGTCATTAGGAAGCCTTTCTTTGCCATAGTGGCAAATTTCAGCCTGGACGTTTAATAGTGTTTCTCATGACGTTTTTTCTTTAGTGCTGTTGACCCTGCCGAGCCGGCGCTGCTGGGCGTGGAGAAAGGGATCTGCTTTCTCAGATTTACAGTGTGATTTATTCAGCAGTTCTTTGAGCTCCTGGGGGTGGGGGAGATATTTGAACTCTGTTGAAAACTCTGGGTTTCCTATTTCACTTTCAGCTGAAGTTGGAAACATTTTAGAGAAATGAAAGGCACGAAGACACGTGATTTTGTCCCTGTCTCCAGGGAGCTGGTAATCAAGTTGGGCCATTTAAACAGAAATATAGGAAAAAGAGAACTGAACATTGCAGGTGGTGACATGGGGCAGCCACCTTTGAGCACTGGACAGGAGGTCTGCTCTGGGAAGGGGTACTGCAGGCGCACAGCCGTGGCTTGTACTGTAATCCTGGCACTTGGGGAGGCCGAGGCTCGAGGCTCACTCGAGGGCAGGAGTTGGTGACTGGTATGACTGCTGTTCCTCTAAAAAGGGGACATCTGGACACAGACAGGCAGGCACAGATGGAAGCTGATGTGAAGACACAGGGAGAAGGCAGCTGGCCACCAGCCAAGGGCTGCCCGACACCAGGAGAGAGGCTGCGACGGACTCCCCCCAGCCCTCAGAAGGAGCCACCTCCTGACCCCTTGATTTTAGGACTTTTAGCCTTCAGAAATGTGGGAAGAAAGTTTCTGGTTTCAGAGTTTGTGATACTTTATTGCAACAGCCCTGGGAAACAAACACAAAGATGAGCAGAGTTGGGTACATCCTTTAAAATAGAGACTAACGGTGGCATTGTTGATAAAATATCAAGAATGGGATTCCTTTGTGACTAAATTAAGGATTCTTCCCCATTTGTAATTATTTTCAAGGTGTTGAAAGTAGTTTGTGTCTGTGTGTGTCTATCCCTGCAATTGTTATGAATTATAGAGTTTCTTCATGTTATTTTGCTTTAAATTTCTCCCAGCATTAGTTTTTGTTTGTTTCAAATTTTATAGCCAGGCAAAGAGAGGCAAAGTCAGAAAACAACTTGCAGGAAGATTCCTTAATTCTAAATTTAAAAAAATCACATTCTTGCTACTATCTAGGAATGCATCAAATATCCCTAGATTTACAAATAGGCATTATCTAACATCACGGTGATCAGCACGAGGTCATGCTCTGTCAGAGACTGAAAATCTAATTTTTTTATGCTCTAAATTGCAATAAGTTCATTTTGAGAAAAGTCAGAAATTATGAAGGCCAGAATCCATTTGGGCTGTCTTTTTCCTTTTAAACACAATCTAAAGTATATCAAATCTTTTATCACTAATTATCTCTCTGAACAAAAGAGAGCACTGTTAAATGAAGGGCAGAAGATCAAAAAAAAAAAAAGTAAAGAAAGATGCTCTAAGGCACTGAAGTTTTTGTTGTTTATTTTTATTTGTTGGTTGGTTTTTGGCCCTCTTGGAATGGCAGGTATTGCAATGTTGAAAAGGGCCATATATTTTGGTTTTCTACTCTAGGCCCTTGCTCTATCTCGGACTTTCTCTAACGTGTGGCAGCTGTGCAGCCAGCTTCTGAGGACTCTGTAAGCTGCCCCTGCCACCCCGCCCTGTGCCTGGTGGTGCCCAGGCTGAGCTGGCCAGAAGGCACTGGGCCTGCTCCTGCCCTGGCCAGCAGAATGGCCTCTCCGTGCACGTCCTGCATGGAGGCAAGCAGGGGACACAGCTCCGCCTTGTTGCCCTGGTTACAGGTAATTAGCTCGTGCTTTTGGAGGCGAGTGTTTGAAATTGCATCCTCTGCATCTGCCTCATTATGAAGCAGCCGGGCTGCCTCTAGACAAAACATCATCTCCATGAGACTTGCTGTCAAGAATCTGGTGTGTGGAAGGGGCAGCAAATGGAACGGTGGATGTTTCGAATCTATCACGGGAAAGGAAGAAGATACAGCGCGGCTGAATGATGGATCCAGCAAGTCATGTATTAAACACATCTTGTTACAATAACCGGTGTTAAGGAGCAAGCGCTTCTATTTTGAACTCTCATCTCAGAGGTGGGGTGAGCCGCATAAATTTTCATAGCAGTGATTTGTTTATTTTATGATTTCCCTTCCTGACCCCTCTCTCTCTCCAGCTCTCCAAGAGACAGGCAATTGGGTTTTATTACTGCCTTATTTGAACTGGTGCAATTCAAATATGATTTTCATTTTCTCAAAACGCAATTTGTCATGCATCCAGAGTCTCCTTTGGCAAGGCTCTTGGTCTAGAGCACCACACCAAGATGCTAAATACTAAGGTCTGAAAAGGAGTATCTGTCTACAGGCTGTAAAGATTTCATCTTGTATCTTTGCAGACTCTGAACCCCGCTTTCTGTGAAGCCGATTTGTACACCAGCCCCGATCTCTGATGTAGGCTTTGCTGCAGGCAAGGGTGGTGAGCAGGGGTCCAGCTTTTCTCTCTACTTATCTGCCCTCCTCCCAAATCGTACTAAGGCCTCCATGAGTCCATAACACATTATTCACCCTGCTCCTGACTTCAAACACCCCCTGTAGCAGCAGCAGCTTCAGCTAAAGCTTTCCACCTGCTGCTATCTCACTGGGAGTTTCTATTTGACTGTTTCATGTAAGGCTTAAATGAGCAGAACTCCGTGTGAGAAATGTGCCCTTCTAATGCAAAAATAAATTATCCACGTGGTGCCATGCTAGGGTAGAGTACTCAGGTTGCCTAGTTTCCTCAGATATTTATGCTAACAACAGTGT
The DNA here is from genome assembly GCA_008750895.1 of Mirza zaza. Classification (NCBI taxonomy): domain Eukaryota; kingdom Metazoa; phylum Chordata; class Mammalia; order Primates; family Cheirogaleidae; genus Mirza; species Mirza zaza. The sequence continues at coordinate 212,873 of VSMD01006486.1, forward strand.
ATCTGCCTGCGAATATCACGAGGATAGATGCTGTGTTTCTTTGGCAGGTCCACAGGGGTGAAAACGGTGCTGGCCACCTGCGAGGTGGACTTGCATGAGGTCTAGAAATTCACTTGGTGATTGTGATAACCACGAGGGCCAAGTAGATCTCTTTTTAGCCCACGCAAAAGACTGTCTTACTGTTGCAATAGCTTCCTGCTATGGATTTTAGCAGGACTGTGTGTGTCTAGCTGCCTAGTAGCATAAAGGTTTATGTCCGTGGTCAGTAAACATTTTTGTAAAGAACCAGATGGTACATATTTTTAGCTTTGTGGGCTACCCTTGCTCTGCTGAAACTTCTCAATTCTACCGTTATAGCGAAATGTAGATGAATGAATGGCCCTGGATGCGTTTCAATAAAACTTTATCTAAAAAAGCAGGCAGGGGCTAGATTTGGCTTGCAGGCTTGCAGTTTGTGCCCCTCTGGTTAATCAGTGCATAAACATCACCTAGGGAGCTGAGGTTTACAGCTTAGTCGGAGTGGGGGATGGGGTTCTGTAATTCCAGCAAGTTGTGGGGGGGCAGATGCTGGCGATGCTGGCCCTTAGACCCCACTTTGAGTAGGGAGGGTTTAGACAGCATCTGCTTTTTATAAGTAGATCTGGCAATTGCAGTGAATGGGGCAGGGGCGTGGACGGGGATTCCAATGAGCTGCAACATTTTCCAAAATTTCACAGAGAACCTGAAAAGTAGTATCTGAACTCAGAAGAATGTGCAAATACTGCTCTATTGAGAAGTGTCTTCTAGTCAAGCCCAAGTCGAGATGCTGAGGTATTCCTGCAGTTACTTCTCTATTCCTCCTCAGGTTGCCTGGAGCGCATTCCCTTCTGAAACTGTGCAGGAAGAAGCCAGGAAATTAAAAGGGAGCCTCCTTTTCAGCATGACCTTGAATCTGTCCCTAGACCTTTCTAAACACCTGGGGCAATGCAAATGAGTACTGAAGTGTGTTAAAACAGGATCTTACTGAAAAACAGATGTTAGGTCAGAATTTTCCTGCCTGTGGGAGAGCTGAATTTCCGAAGGTAGCTCAGCGTCAACCTATTAATAATGCTGACTTTTCCAAATACCAGAGCTTGAATGCACGGAGCTAATTACTCTCAGATGTGGGAAAAGTTAAAAAAAAAAAAAAACCCAAACCTTACATACAGAATGAGAACAAGAGTAAGAACAACCACAAAACTCTAACGAATGTATGAAACTATCTTTGAAAGACTAAAACAAGCTTTCCTGAAGTCTTCCTTTAAGTGTGTGCGATGACTCTTGCTGGGACAACATTCTGCGCATTCGATGGTGCAATAGGTTCAGCTCTTTCAGTCCCCTTAATCCCTTCCATATGGAAATTAGAAGTTGTCAAATTTGAGAGACCCCCTTCTTTGGCGGATTTTTGGAATCAACTCCATGTGTAGAACTTATCTAGCAGATTGCTCAACATGTGGTTGAGGGGTCTGGAATTATTTTAAGTGTCAGGTTTTAAAAATAACAGGCAATTTTTACCCTCTTGGAGGATTTGCTACTACTGGACGCCCTCCTGGGACATTCAGGTAGGGATCGGGTTTCCCGCCTGTCATTTCAAAGTACCCTCCCAAGGAAAAAGACTTTATGTTGGTAACTGTTTGCATAACAGATTTGTTTTGGTTGAAATTTCATCTGCTGTGAATTGGGCCTCTCTGTCGGGAGCTGCCCGGGTGAGAACCTTTTAGCTGAGGCTACCCATAGGTGTGGTGCCCTGGGAGGAAACAGGGCCTTGGGGTGAGAGCCACACAGGGTCCCTGCCTCCTCTCTTCCTGATCTGCTAGCCCTCTGTGGAGCCATTTTTACCTTTGTGAAACACATGCAAAGTGTTTTGCTTACAAGGGAATGCTGGAGATAAAAGCAGAGTTATTTATTGTAGCATGACAATGACAGAGGTGCTTGGCTTCGGGACACTGCTTGGGGTTTGACAGATTGCCTTCAACTTGGACTTCTGAGCACAAAGGGGGCCACCCACGGGGATAACCAGAATTCTTTCCTGAGAGAGAGAGAGACAGAGAGAGAGAGAGAGAGAGAGAGAGATTCGTCCTTCCAGATTCTGGAAAAACATGGTTAGCTGTTTCGCTCCAACTTTCCAGGGAGTTTCTTGACTGGATTGGATTGGAAGACATTGTCTTTTAGGTATGACAAAGGTGAAAATGTCACTTGTACTTTTTGCTTTGCCTAAGTGTTTTGGCTGTGGACATTGGTCAATGTCAGGTTAGGGAGATTATTCAAAATAACATGCACACAAAAATTTTACTCTCTTAACATCAATCCTTTGATATGGGTCTATTCCACCCCCATCGGAGTCTTATTTTTCGCATTAACAGTATCTACCTTGATGGTTCTTTTTTGAAAGAAAGTCCACGTGGAAACATCTATATGCAGTTAGGCTCTAATAAATAGTACCCAGGGTTTATAAGACCTAATGAAGTAATCATATATGCAGCTCAGGGGATTTCTCCTCCTGCAGAGGAGAAAAAGGAGAATGAAGGTGTTTGTTTCCTTTGATCATTTGCTGGTTATGCCAATGGTATTTCTTTTTTTTTAAAAAAAGTATTGATTTTTGAAATGGGGCCTCACTCTGTTGGCCAGGCTGGAGTGCAGTGGCTGTTCACACTACGCCCTCCAACTCCTGGGCTCAAGGGATCCTCCCGCCTCAGCCTCTTGAGTAAACTGGGACAGCAGCCGTGTGCCACTGAGCCCGGCTAGCAAGTTTCTTGATGGGATCTTCTCTGTATAGCCTGTCTGGGCTGGAAATCACCCTGGGTGTGGCTACTTACAGTCGTGGGGAAATGTGGGAAATGCAGGGGTTGTTATTAAATGTCCTTGCACATTTGCACACGAGTTCTAAGAACTTCTGCAAAGCCTAGCGATGTGGGACGAAGTGCTCTTGGAGGGCACAGTGAGGGACTCTGCTACTACCGTGTTTCCCCGAAAATAAGACAGGGTCTTATATTCATTTTCCTCAAGAAGACACCCTAGGGCTTATTTTCAGGGGATGCGTTATTTTTTTTTAAGTACGGTACAACAATCTACATTGATTCAAATATAGTTAGGTCATCTTTTTCTGAAACATCATCATCACTCTCCAAACCCCGCATTCCATCCTGAATTTCTTGCAACTCTATTTCCTTTAGAACCATTGGCCCGATCTCTTATGTGGAGCCATAGAGCTCTCACGGGGCAGATGAGAAAGGCTGCTCTTCTTCTTCCCCGCTCCATGATGAAATGCTTGGGTTGTGCAGATGCGCTGCGTAGCCACGCCCATCACTAGGTCTTATTTTCGGGGTGGGGCTTCTATTGCACAAATGCTTAGACATCCTGCTAGGGCTTATTTGATGGGTAGGTCTTATTTTCGGGGAAACACGGTAGAAACTGTCACAGGGGCAGAGCCCTCATGGGTAGCGTGTGTACCTGCCGATGTGTGTGCTACATTCCACAAGACGAAGAGCAGGGAGGCACAGCAGCGTCACTCATGCTGGCGCACAGGATTCTGGGCAGACTTTTCCAAGCTGGCCCCAGGGGAGAAAGGACTGGCCACATTTGGTCAATTCTAAAATGCACATTTTTATAGCATTTCATATTTCTGAAATCACAATGCTTCTTTCAATCAGCCACATCTCCTAATTATTGGTGTCCTTTTCCCCTTCATAGTGCTACTTAACTTACAGGTGTGTCTCTTCGCAGTGGCTGAGATCCGGGCCCCAGTGTCGGTGGTAAAGAGCTGAGAAACCCTGCTGTACAGTCACAGGTTTGAGCACACACCACACATCTTAACAATTCAACAGAAAACTTGGCAGTCTAAATGCAGCAGTGGGAAGTGGCAGGCAGGCCGGGTCCACAAGGTGACTGTGGGTGACCGCCTAAGTTTTAATGACCATGACACAATAAAGGGTACCCAGCTGCAGGGAGAGTGACCACCCCAGAATCCATTGGGTTTTGGAAAGGAAACCGAGAGGCTGCCAGCCTTGAAAGGTGCCACTAAGGACATCTGTAGCCCTCTAAGAGCCTTGCAGACTATTGATACTTGTTTCTGAATGACCACGAAAAACCTGCACTGAAGAGTTTTTTTGAATGTCACTATTAAGGAAGTGTCCTGGAAATGTCACTCTTGAAGAAATGTCCTAGAATGACAATAGCAGGGAAGAAAGATCGCTTTCGATAAATAGAAAGATAAGTAGGAAAAGAGTAGTGACCAATGCATGTTGGATCCGATGATTCCAGCAAACTGCACCTTAAGAACTGTTAGCTTTGTTTTGCTTATGCCTTAAGAGGAGGAAAGAAATCAAAACTGCACAAGATCTTTAATGACATTGGGGAGAGGAAGCCAACCAAAGTGAAGGCCTCCATAATGGCTGAATATAATTGTTGCATGTGGGAAGAAAATATTAGAACATTTTCAAGAATAAATAATAAAAGTCGGGCAGGGCACTGTGGCTCATGCCTGTAATCCCAGTCCTTTGGGAGGCTGAGATGGGAGGATCGCTTGAGGCCAGGAGCTCAAAGTGACAGTGAGCTATGGGCACCACTGCACTCCAGTCCTGCATGGGTGACAAAGCAAGATCCTGTCTCTAAAAAACAAAAACACAGAATAAGTCAACGACTTTAGCATTACTGATGTTTGTGCTGAGCAACGCTGGTGCTCACACCTGAGCCACGTGGGAGGTGCCCCAAGCCAGAAACGGACGAAAGGTGATCCAAGGACGGCTTGGGGAGCCCCACAGTATTGAACCCTTGTTCTGTGTTCTGCCTCACCTCTGTGTGGCCAAGTGAGTCTAGAGATGGCATCATGGAGTTTATGTAAAACTTAACTTTCTCAGCATAGATAAATAGCTTCAACAGATTTCTGAAGACGCACAACCTATTGAAGACAAGAGCAATATTCCAAGCGCAGGTGAACCGCAAGGAAATGGCCTACTGGCATTCCTGACATGAGTTCTCCGCCACAGCGTGCGGTCCAAACATTGTCCTCTAGGTCTGGCAAGAAGTCAACCAGAAAAAAAAAATCAAAATGGTCAAGAAGATTATATGAAATACTGTTTCATTTCCAAGTTCATCAGTGGTAGTTGTTTTCCTCAGTGCATATTTGTGCTGTGAGATAATGGTGTCGTTAGTGCTCGTCAGTAATTTGTAAATAAATAAATAAACACATGTATTTTGCAAGTGCGAAGTCCAGCTCAACCAGGCCTAAGCCTTGTGGCCTATGATAGATACTTATATTTCTGATTGATTATATTTTATGCTAAGCATAATTGATACATAATTTATATCTAGATAAATGCACCTGTTTTAAGGGTACAGTTTGATGAGCTTTGACAAACCCATAAAATCATGTAGTTGCCATCACAATCATGATAGAGAACAGTCCCATCACTGACCCCCCCATCCCAATTCTCTCTTGTCTCTTGGTAGTCAACCCCTGCCCCCATCCAACCCCCTGCCAACCACTGGTCTGATGTCTGTCCACCGTTTTGCCTTTTCTAAAATTATATGAAACCGATCACGAAGTCTGAGGCTTTTGTCTTTCGTTCACTTAGCGTAATTCCTTGGGGTTCACCATGCTGTCAACGTGCATCAGAGGTCCTTTCCTTTTTATTGCTGGGTAGGATTCTCTTGCGTACATGTATTAATACTTACTCTCGATTATTTAACCACTGAGTAGTGGAAGGATTAGGTTGTTTCCAGGTTTGGGTAATTATGAATAAACTTACTATACACATTTGCAATCAAGTCTTTTTTTTTTTTTTTGAGACAAGTTCTCTCTCTATTGCCCAGGCTGGGGTGCAGTGGCATGATCATAGCTCACTGCAGCCTTGGACTCCTGGGATCAAGCCATCCTCCCGCCTTAGCCTCCTAAGTAGCTGGAACTATAGGCATGCACCACTGTACCTGGCTATTTTTTAAATTATTTTTTGTAGAGTCTCACTGTGTTGTCCAGGCTGGTCTCAAGCTCCTAGGCTCAAGTGATCCTCCCGCCTTGGCCTCCCAAAGTGCTGGAGCTACCACACCTGGCCTCAATCAAGTCTTTATGTGGATATCTATTCTCATTTTGCTTGTATAAATACATAGCTAGGAGTGTGATTGCTACAAGATGGTAAGTGTATGTTCAACTTTATAAAAACTCGTACACTGTGACTGTACTATTTTACATTCCTGCCAGGGACGTATGAGAGTCCGGTTGTTCCACATCCTTGCCAGCTTTTAGTATTGTTAGTTTCTTTTCTCTAAATCTACCCATTTGATAGGCACATAATGTATTTCATTGTGGCTTTAGTTTGTATTTCCCTAATGGCTAGAGGTGCTAACCATCTTTCCCCATGTTTATTTGCCGTCTTTCTCTGCCCTTGAGTAAAGTGCTCTTACACATTTTCAGTATCAGTTTCTTTCTATATATATATATACTCTGACAATCATATTGGCAGAATTTTTTTGGAGGCTTACAATGAAATAATTCAGGTGCAAATTTCTTTTTCTTAACCCAGCTCCTGGTACATAGCTGTTGCTATTGTTTCTTTTCTTTTTTTTTATTTCAGCATATTATGGGGGTACAAATTTTAAGGTTTCAAATAATGCCCTTGCCTTCCCTCCCCCCATAAGTCTGAGCTTCAAGCGTGATCTTTTTTGTTTTAAATGAATGGTCTTGGTCAAAGAGTAACCTTTGGGGTCATGAACATCTGAGAAGCTGAATGACACGTTGGTCTCTTTTTCATGAAGGGGGAACAGAGTGTGAGGGATGGGGATCTGCGTGTGAGAGGCAAAAAGGGTTTGGAGATCTGAAAACTCAGATACGGAGAAGAATGGCTGAAGGATGTTCTGGAGAGCTGTGCAAATCTGCCACCCGGAAACATCAGCTTTTGTCCCATGAGTGACCGGTCATTAAAGATGTGAAGACAGAAATGTCCACATTAGGTTTGCATTTCAGAAGCCCAAACAGGGCAGTGCCCTGATTTGTAACCTATTTTGACTGTATGTCAGCGGCAGTGGCTACACTAGGAACAGCATCCTATTAAGCAAGAAAGTTATCACTTCAAACTCCAAAGAATATGGGGGGGGAGCGACAACATAGACTTCTACAGAATTGAAGGACTGTGTCGGGTGGAGCTTGATCAAAGGCTCAACTTGCCCCCAGATGTCTTCTGTGCAAACATAGACAAGACCCGAAATCCTCCCTCCTGTCCTTGGAATCTGACGTGACCATTTTCACTTGGTCACTTACTGTCATCTTATACTGATGGAGGATAATATTTTATCTCAATCTTATTAGCGAGCCTTTAATTTCTCTTTTTTCCATTTAAGATCTTAACTGTCAAAATTCCCCATGAGTGTACAAATATATTTTGATTGTAAACAATGCCACTCCAAAACATGTTCACTAGGAATGGAAAGTGTCAACACATTTAACGTGTTGGTTCAACCCATGTTCATGGAGTGCCTACCGCCGGGAATGCCCAGGCACTGCTCGAAAGCTTGGGATGGATAGATAAGCAAATAAAACATACAGAGCACCCTCCAGGGTCATGGATCTGCATGCTAGCAGAGATAGAGAGAGCTCCACAATACATTTTAACAACAAATAAGTAAATTATACCATCTGCTTGAAGACTATATGTGCTATGTGGAAAAAATCTTTAAAATGTACCGAAGACGTTTCCATGTGGTTTGTATAGAGCTGCAATCCTTGTTAAGCTTGTGGCATGCTGTCCTGTGGCTGAGGCTACCTCTACCACAGCTGGAATTTGGGTCTTATGGGAGGGGACATAAAGCTAAGCTATGACGCTTTGATGGAGAGACAGGTGTCAGGACCGTGAAGAACTAGACAGCTCAGGCACCTGTCTGCAAAGGGTGTCGGGGGTAGCCAGTGCCTTTAGAAGGGGCAACTATGTATCTTTCCTGACCCCAGGATAATTTCCTACTGGTATTTTTTGAGGGAGTGGGGCAGAGTATGGGAAAGGTGAAACAGAACTTTCAAACATAAATCCTGGCTGTGATAGACTCTGATTGCTGATGCTGTGAGCGCAGGTTGATACTATTTATAAGGAAAGAGGAGAACTGAATGTCCCCTCATGAAGCTGAAACATACATTGATCTTTTTGTTTTGTTTCATTTTTAATTCCACCTACAAATAAGAGTTTCTTGCTACTTTACATCTGAATCTTTTGAAACTTAATTTTCTTATACAGAATATTATTTTGTTTTTCCTTTCTTCCTCTGGAACAAAACAGGCCTGGCTGTTCTTCCAGGGACAGAACTGCCTGTGTCCTGTTGCTACTTGCTTTTTGAATGCTACTGAAGAGAGAGAGAGAGAGCGACAGCAAGCTCATTTTTCAAGGCATATGTTATGACTTGGACTGAAAAAAAATCTCCCTACCAAAACATTAATTTCTAGAGTGTAAGACAGGCAGTGTAGGGCGACCCAGTTTTCATCTGACACATAAAACACGTCAAGGGAGGGGTTCCCTCCCCACAAGTGGAATAGAATCTTGTAATGCCACAAGCCATCAGACACTTCTCGCTTTCAAAGTTTGAAGTACAACTCTTTCCCTCTTGAAGCTAATGATTTCATTAAGATGAGGCTTTCTGCATATAATAGGTTTCCTTGCTCCTTTGCAGTGTTGGAGTGGTGGGTAATTGGGCCTTTAGTTAATTAGCTGCTGCTGGTAGGATATGTGCTAGAGCGAGTCAGGTGCAATTTTTATCCCCTTCTTATTTTATTGCGTGCACTTTGCTGGAAGATATTTTAGGCCCAAGTTGATTGTTCCAAGTCTAGCAAGAGAAAAAAAAAATCAATGATATTAGCTTCATGGTGTTTAGAGGGCATAGAATATAATTTTCAGAGGAAAAAAAGGCATGCATGGAGGCTCTATTCCTCTCCAAACAGAATTTTTTTTCTTTATTTGTGGTCTTTGTTTTGTTGTCATCTCTTGGGTCTTTCCTCAGCTTCTCTTAATTGTCCCAGAGTATATGGGGCCCTCTTGCGTACCAGTGTTCCGGTAAGTGTACAGCAAGTGTTACAGCAAGTGTTAACAGCAACTGACCAGGGAAAGAACCGAGCAGCACACGGAGAGTTGGAGAATCAGCCTTTATTCTGCCAGCAGGCTCAGAGGGGCATGCCACCAAATTCTGAGCACCACTTCCTTGTTCTCCTCCAGTTTTATACACTTCTTGGGGTTACACACAACCAATCAACTATGAGCATGAGGAGTTACCCAATCAGTGGTGGGATTCAAAAAGCATCCAATCAGCAACAAGCTTTACATATCCAATCAGTAACAAGCTTTACATTCAATCAGCAACAAGCTTTACATATCCAATCAGCAGTGGAATTCAAAAAGTATCCAATCAGCAGTGAGTTCAGCCATGGGGCCCCCGGGGTGGGGGTTTTTCCCTATCACCAGTAGTGACTTCTCCATCCATGCCAGAAGACCCAGATTGCACATCTGATGTATGTGGTGGCCTTGAATTGGAACGTGGCAGGCCTGCAATGACAGGGTGTGTCATTGATCAAGGGCCCCACTGCTGTGCTCTGGAAGGCACTGCTGAGTTGGTGCTGAGCAATGGCCACGCTTTTCGTGCACTGGCTCCCGGTAGTGACCGAGTATGGCTGACACTGGCGGGAGAACTCTCCTAGGGTCTCATGGGACCTGCCTTCATCTGTGCAGTTGTTACAGCAAACCGGACTGGGAAACAAACCAAAAGCCACACGAGAGTACTGCAAAACAGGCTTTTATTATGCCAGAGGGCTCAGAGGGGTCTCGCCTCCAAATTCTGAGCAAAATGGGGTCAGAGACTGGTGGTTTTTATATGATACAGAAGCAAATGGTTACAAAGTCTGCATGAGAGTGTGGTCTAGTCTTGCCCGTTACTTTATAGTTGCTTAGTCATGCTATTTTGCAGTTATGCACAATATTGAAATCTAGTCAAAGGTCACTCCACTGTTGCTTAGTCATGCTAGCTTGCAGTTATGCACTATTAGGAAGGGAGTGGAAAAATTCTTACTTATACAGTGGGTAAGACGCTTCTACTCTGTGCTCCTCCTTCTCTCCTTCGCTTTGGGGCAGACCTGCATTGCCCTTTCTTTCCCACAGGTGTCCCCTGGAGCAATCCTTGTTTGCCTGATTCCACATGGGCATCTGCTTCCTGAAAGACCAGGACTCACCCAATGTGCCTGCACCATGCCCACGACCTGCCTCCTCTCCTTCCATCCTGTGTGAAGACTTGCGGTGCAGATGGGCTGCTCTCGCGGTTGCCTCCTTGTTGTACACAGACTTGCAAACGGCCCAGACAGCAGCCTGCTTGCCTGGGCCCCTGTACTCTCCCTGATTCCTACTGGAGCTTCCTGAGGGTCCTCTTGACACACTGTCTCACGTTGGCTGTGTTGACAAAATGCCCACTGGGTTTGGCTCCTGCCTTTCCCGTTACTCCCGTGCAGTCCTCTGTAGCTCACGCGTCTCTCTGTGCACGTGGGTCCTAAGATGGCTTTCTTGTTTCTCCAGCTGCACTCAGGGCTTCCCTTTCTACTTGTACACTCAGATCCTTTTCCAAAGCCATTGTCTAAGGGACACCACCACCTTGTCATCTCACAGTAGGCACTTCCTGAAACTCAGTGTGTCTAAACCCCGTTCACCCTCCTTTACCCCCAAACCACCTTGTGTAGCCAAGGAGACCACCACTCTTGCATTCTCCCCAGTCAGAAATCGGCGAGTTAGTCCCATTTGAACTCTGTCCCTCTCATTCTCCACCACTCCATCCCCACCCAGTGTCTACTTGATTCCCTGTCAATTCCTGCTTTGTAGCATTTTTTGAATTCTACAAAACAAGTGCAAAACATGCTCTGAAAACTATAAAGCATTGCTGAAAGGGATTAAAGAAGACCTATGTAAACAGAAATGCATCCCATGTTCATGGATTGGAAGACTTAAAATTGTTAAGGTGGCAATACTTCCCAGAGAGGTCTACAGACTCAGTGCAATCCCTGTGAAAATCCCAGCTGGCTTCTTTGCAGAAATGGAGCAGCTGAACCTATAATTCTTCTGGAAATCCAAGGGACCCAGAATAAGCAAACAATCCTGAGAAAGATGATTCAAATTGAAGGACTTACACTTCCCGAAACTTACAGGCGATACTTACCACAATCATAAAGATTGCGTAGTACTGGCAAAAGAAGAGATATGTAGATCAATGGAATAGAGTTGACAGTCCACAAATAAACCCTCAGATTTATAGTCAATTGATTTTCAGCAAAATAGCTAAGACAATTAAGTAGGGGAAAGAATAGTTTTTTTTTTTTTTTTGAACAAACGGTGCTAGGATGACTGGATACACACATGCATTGAAGTTGGACTCCTACCTCATGCCACATACAATAATTAACCCAAAATAGATCGAAGACCTAAACGTAAGGGTGAAAACTATAAAATTCTTAGACGATGCTAACGATGTCTTCATTTAGGCACCTGAAGGGAAGACTTTTACAGCAGCTAAAAAGTGGCTGAGTGCAAGGAGGGCATGTGGGCAGTGTGGCGGCTGACCGATGAGTGCCTGCCAGGTGTGTCCAGGGCAGCTGCCACCTGCCTCTGCCACAGCCCCTTGGTGCCCCTCCTCCATCTTTCTGGGGCAGAAAGGCAGGGAAAGTCTGGCAGGATGCCATCTACTCAGGGACTGAGAGATGCTTGTTGGAATGCTCTGCCCACCTTAGGGGTGAAGATGAATGTTGTCGGTTCTTCATTTTCCATCATTTGTGTCCTTTGGCATATTGACTCACAGTTAATGCTTTTCACACTACTTTATGTGCTTATACCAGTTGAGCAGGGACAACAATCCTTAAAATCAAAGGTAAACAAACTTGTTCCATAAAGAGCTAGAGAATAAATATAAATATTTTAGGCTTTGCTCTCTGTACAGTCTCAGTCTCAATTACTCAAATCTGCTCTTGCAGCTTGCAAGCAGCTTATTTATGAAAACAGGTACTGGGCTGCGTATGGCCCATGGGCAGGACCCCTTTGCCAACCCCGTGCTGAAGGTGATGAGAAACAATATGAAACATTAGTTCAAAGCCAGAGCTTTGGAATCAGACACACCGGACTTTTCATCCCCATTTTCTCATTACTCACTGTATGACCTCGGACACGGAATTAACCTCTCTGTGTCTCTGTCTGAACCTTTGTGTGTTTCAGTGTGCTCATCTTTTATGACAGGGACAATCATGCTGACGTCACCAGGTTTTGTAAGGATTAAAAATCAAAACATATGTAGAGCATTTATCTTGGTTTCTGGCATGTTGCTTTATCTCTCATAGACAAAAGTCCAATTCGAAAACAAAAGTGCATCAGAAGTCCATTCTCTTTGGTCACCAACCACAAGAAGGTGGTTATAGAGGAACACTTTATCATCATGTAATAACCTATGAAAATGTGCTGTTTCATGTCCCAAGGGCTACTGAAAAACTTTGCCTTCAAGTGACATAAAAGGCTACGGAAGGGGCCAAGCCACAGAGGAGCGACCAGGTGAGCACCGCTGTGCACCTGAGAAGGGCTGTGGCCCTGGGGGACTAGCTGGGAATGGCAGGTGCATGGCTGGGACCCCTTCGTGCTCCCGGGGGTGGTGGCAAGCGGTGAAGTCATCAATTCCCTGCTGGCCCAAGGATGGCCTCCGATCACCGTCCCCCTGAGGTCTGCCTGGCTCCAGCCCAGTGTGGTAGTGAGTTGGGGACACAGGCAGGCCGTGGATGTGCTCACGGTGATTTATGTGCTGATGCAGACATGTTTTTGATCGCACGTGTTGTTTTCCTCACCAACATCCACCTGGCGTTCTCTCCGCCTCGTATGCGTGCCGAGGGTGGGCTGTGTCTTGTCCTGTCACTGCTGTACAAGTCCAGAGAACATTTTCCTCCCTCTCTCTTCCCTCGGCTTGTGGCTGTATCACACTCAAAGAGAAACTGCTGAGAGTTTAGGGAGAAGCTCACTTCTTCCTCGTCCTTCCAGATCCACAGCAAGGGGCTCTGCCTCTCGAAAGCCTTCCTGACCTTGTCACTCACCCGGTCTGTTTTGGGGAGGGGTAGCTCTCCTAAGGCCCCCCACCCCAAGCTGTGCCTACTTCTCACCCAGGGCCACCAAGGAACGCACTATCTGTGAGTGCTTTGTAGGAAGGTTCTGTGCTTTCTGTGTTTGGAATAAAGTAGGAATTTAATGCACTGCTAACTGTGTAAGTACAGCATGGTCAAGAGTTTTATACTCTATTAAATCATTCATTTTTGTTTAAGTGCATGATGATGATTCATGTACAGCAACCACACAATGCCACATGCCAGTGAGGGCTCGGCTAATTTCTATGTCAGTTGGGATTGTCCAGCTGAAGACAATGGAAACCAATGGTCAGAGGTTTATTCCGAAGGGGATATCCTTGTCTTGCCCACCCAGAAGACGTCACGGTGGGCACACCAGGCTCTGTGATGCCATCAGAGGTCCAGGCACTTTCTATTTATTTTTGCTCCAGCAGGCGTGGGAGGATGCCTTTGTCCCCATGCTTAGATGGCTACAGAATGGCTGCTCCGTCTCCCAGCCCAGCTCTCTGTCCAGGCAGGGAAAAGGGGAAGGACAAAGTGTCCAAGGGGTAGCCTCACCTGCTGTGACTTCCACTGACTTCCAGTGGCCAGGTCTGGGTCACTTACTGAGCTGGGGCTGTGGATGGCGGGGAAAGGGCTGCAGGCGTGTTGATGGCTCTCTCAGTAGGCCCCAGTGGTGACAGACCCACAAACAATGCCCTCTACTGCAGTCTCCTCTCTGTCCCTCCTCTCTGGTCTCTCTCATTACAACTCAAAGTGTGGGCTCCAAGCCAGCAACACTTGAGAATGTGCCTTCCAGCACATTCTCAGGTTTCATCAGGGATCTCCAGAACTGGAGACTGGGGAGCATGGCCCTGCGGCAATCTGACACCCTGTCGCATGCCCTACCGGGATTTTGACAAGTGCGTGGCTGTGCTGCTCCCTACCACCTTCCTCTTTTCTTCTCCCTTCTTTGCTCACCCCTTTTTCTATCTTTTGTTTTGGGTCTCCTCCAAGGTGACTGGCTGTTCAATAGAACCAAAGCGTGTCGAAAATACTCATGTGCATGAACATTTTGTGTTCTGTGTTGTTCAGTTAAATATCCGGTGGATTTATATTTGCAGTCTACTTTGTAAAAATACTAACTGATTTGAGTGGCTCTTGGATTTGATGGGTATTGTATTGCATGTGGCCCTTGATTCAGAGGTGAGAAAAGAAATTTTTAGCTGTTGGTCAGCATGAAGCAAACAACTTTGGTTGCGATTATCTTTTATTCATGGAAATATTTTATGATACATGTGAACAGAGCTAACGGGCAATTATTTTTCATGTCATGAAGACCCTGTGTATGTATCTTATAAAATTTTGCAAGAGAATATATCAAATTCTTTATGATAACTTCAGTTAAAGCAACAGTCTTGTAAAATAGCAATCGCCAGGAAGAAACCATTTATGGCATTAAATACAGATGACTTATTTTTAGAACGAATACCTTTCAGTTTCAATAGGAAAAAAAAATGACTGTATGTATTTGAGATGTGAGATAAAATTAGCATGAGGAGGACAGGAACAATGCGTATAAGTGTGGGCAGGAATATGTTTTTCTTTTGGGTTCCAGGAGTCACTGCCATCAAACTAAAAATTGGCCTTCTTCAAGAGAAAACAAGGTTTTGTGCCAGCTTTGTTTTATTATTATTCTTTATGCTATTATTTTTGGCCTGCAGACAGCAGCTCTCTGCAACGAGGATTCGTAAATGGTTCTTCATATTTGACGTAAATGTCAAGTCTGTCAATTCCTGAGCTGGCAGATTTTTGCAAAAATATCATTCACCAGCATCTTCATTCTAGCTTGGAACGGATTCAGGAAAATGTCCTTGGCTCCGAAATAGCTTTAAATAAGGTTTGGACGCTCCAGGAAGCTGGGCCTGGCTCCAGTCTCCTTGCCCTTTGCCACTTCCAGATAAGGACGGAGATCTTCGGGTGTCCATGCCTTAAAAGGCCTGGGCCTATCAAAGAGCAGAGAAAGCCGTGTTTTCCACGCTACTGGCCCAAATGGAGATGCATGGGCTGAAAGTAACATGGGATGGTCGAATGTGAAAAGCAAACAACCAGAGAGAGAGAAAAAATGTCTGCCTCGCCCTGGAGACAGTTTGGCTCAACTGAAAGCTCTTCTCTCTGCCAAGGTTACGGCCCTGTGCAACTCCTGTTTCCGGGCTGCCTTGGGTCTCAGGAACCTGTGGACTCCAGAGATAAAACGGGAGGCTGGCTCCCATGGGTTTTTGCAAGCTCCTGTGCGGTCCTTCCCAAGTATTTTATCTGAGTCTTGTGTGCAGCAGTGCTGGGGTACGTGGTGCTGCATGGCCTACAAGACCCTAGATGTGGCCGCTCAGTCTCATGTGCCACGATAGGCTTCTTTGTCTCCATCTCTATCTTCTCCCTTAGAAAGTAATCTTGATAGGAGCACTGGCTTTGCTTTCCTCCTTGCTTTTAACTCAGCACCTAGACCTTGGTACATGCTGAGTGTTCATAAATATATGTTATGTAGATAAATAAATGAATGCAAGGATGTGTTCCTAAGTATGGTAATTTTGATTTGGGTGGCATATCATGCTTATATGAGTCGGGTATCATTCCACACCAGAATGTTATTAGACTCTTCCGATGATAGTATGCACACACGCATCCAGCCATGACTCACCGCTATCTGTCCATCATGTCTACCTATCCTCCATCCATCCGTCCATCCTTCTACATCCTATCTACCTCCATCCATCTCTTTCTATCAGTTATCTATCTATCTATCTATCTATCTATCTATCTATCTATCTTCTATCTAAATTAAGTTTCAGATAGAAAGGCTCTAACCTGGGCAGGGTGGCAGTGCTTTCCGTGAATAACAGTGGAAAAGAGGTTAAAATTAGGGTGATTTCTAGAGAGAAATAGGGTTTGTCAGCATGATTAGTTACTGTGCTTGATTTATAATGAGGAAACAGTGATTAAATATCATGGCGAATTCAAGTTTTATATTAGCAACTACTCTGTTAACTGTATTAGTGTGAAGATAGACTTTTTGAAAATCCCAGCATGAAAAGGAATAAATAAAGAGATATCGTTCCTACGTTCATTTTTTTTGCTAGAAGGCATAATGTTCATGACAGTGAAGACCAACTTTTATTATAGATAGGAGGCGACCCTTCTTCTCTCACGGCTCCTCCCCTCTTCCTTCCTCCACTCTCCCACTCACTGTGTCCCTGGCTTCTTCCTTTGACTCTTCATAGCTGAGGGGGTTCTTAATAAAAAGCTACTGAAGTGATTTCACTTGCATAATGACATTCCTCAAACTCTGATTGTAATGATAATATCGTGTACCCAGTGGTGGGCACCAGGGTAGCTATTATTCTGATTTTTATCGCCATTGATCAGTGTTGCCTGTTTTTGAGCCTCATGTAGTCAGACTCATACGGTACTTGCTCTTTTTCTTGGGATTTTGTTTGTCCCCTATTCTGTCTTATCCGCTTTCACGTGACCTGGTATAGCTCAAGTGGATACATTTTGGATCTGAAACTTCATCTTCTCCTATTATCCTGCAACAAGATTGATATAGGAGGGCAGCTTACAGACATTGTGGCATTCTGTGCCTTGCTTTGCAGGAGATTATATCTCCTTGTATACAATGTTTTAAAAGCTAGAACTCACTCCTGCAGTCCCTGGGTCTTCACATCGTAACCAACTTAGAAGGAGATTCTGCTAAACAACTGAAGAGCAAGTGGCAGCCCATTGGTTTAAAATGAGCATGTGTGCATTTGATCTCTCTCTCTCTCTAAATGACTTTGGGTGGAATGGATGTCATTCTACTGAATCATATGT
Organism: Mirza zaza; assembly: GCA_008750895.1. Taxonomy (NCBI): domain Eukaryota; kingdom Metazoa; phylum Chordata; class Mammalia; order Primates; family Cheirogaleidae; genus Mirza; species Mirza zaza. Next base: position 229,833 of record VSMD01006486.1, read on the forward strand.
CCTGTGAGGCAGAGATGATGCTTCCTTTACTCATCACCATGTAATTACTTAGTACATGGTTGGCAAATAAGTGAATAATTCCAAAACCACTGTTAAAGAATTAAAAAATCAGACAATAATTACAATGATTTATTCCTTAATTCACTAAACCTTCACTGTTACTTATTATTATGTTATGCATTGAGAATTGGGCCGGCTCTAGCTAGAATGTGTGGTTCCAGCTCTCAAGGATGTCGTCTGATGCCAGTGAGCTGGGCTGCCCTCTCCTTCCCTTCAATTGACCAACCCTGAGTTAGTTCACCAACAACTCAGGGGCTGCAGAGTCCACTAGCAGTGATGATTTGGGCTGAGAACACACAGGCAAAGGGCTATTTCATCTTCCCCAGTGGTCTGAAGCTGTCTTGCTCATCCTGCTGCTCTCAGGAGAAGTGCTACTGTTCTCCGAGGAGCAGAAAGAAGACCTAGTAGACAGTTCTAGATTGAGCATTATCTGAGCAATAGTATGGGCACGAACACATTGCCATTTCTTGGCTGGAATCTCAGCATCATATGTAGCCTGACCTGCAGGAACAACCCATGCATTCTTAGCCTTAGCTGTTTTTGCAAGATAGAGGATCGCATATGATGAGAAAAAGGCATTTCCACTGGTACCTTGCCCAGGTCACTCCACTAAACACTCCTGCTTAATACACACACACACACACAGAGGCACGCAGGGTGAATGTTCGTGCAGAATTGTAGACAGTTCTATATTTTGGATTCTGCCTCCTGCTGAGCAGAAACAAGCAGAAACCCAGGACTCTGCTTTCTATTTTAAACTCCTCTCTCTGGTAACTGGAATTACCTGCTGAAGGAAATTCCATAGCGTAGTGGTGATAATCTCCTACAGGCAATTTCAACTAATTAGGGGAGAAATGTCCTAATTTACAAGGGAAAAGACAGTTGTCTTGAGAATAATTAATTTCTGCTATGCAAGATGCATATATTAGTATGGTTACCTTCAAGAATTAATTACCCTGTTTTTGACTATTTGTCTTTCCTGGAATGCTGCTTACTTCAAAATGTAATTAAAATATTTAGCACATAACAAATTGAAAATCATTGCTCTGCTGTGTTGAAGGCAGCATGCAAGGAAGGAAGTACTGGTTTTTAAACATGCTGCAATTTCTCATTTTAATTCTTTTGGGCAAGGATATTGGGCATTTCTCCTGAGATAATAATATCTGTTGTTATGCTAAATTTTCTAGTGAATTTGAGGTTGAACGGCCTTATGCTAACACTGTGAGTGGATAAAGAAGTAACAACTGATTTTTTTCTTCTGTGGATGTTTTAATCTCATGACCTGTGGGCACTGAGAGAGGTTTGGGTGGTGGTTACTTCTCTACTGATGGCTCCACAATTGTCTCCAAGCACTGTGTCTTGGAGATACCATAGAATGTATTGTAGACAACTGCCCTGTGAGCTGCCAGGGTGCAGACCGTGGATTCTTTTAAGCTTTCTGGTCTCACTTGCCTCTCCTGGAAACTTGCTATTCCCCATCAGGAAGTGGAGTCTATTTCCCCTCCCCTTGAACCTGAGTGGGGCTTTATGATCACCTCCACAGACAGAAAGCAGTGGAGGTGATGCTATGTGACTTCCCAGGCTAGGTCATAAAATTCAACATGGCTTCTACCTCTTCCCTGGATGTTTGCTCTCGGGACTCAGCCACCATGTTGTGAGGAAGCCCACACCACACGAAGAGGCCACATGTAAGTTGTTCAGCCGACAGCCCTAGCTAAGATCCAGCTAGCAACCAGCCAGCACGAACCTCTGGACATGCGAGTGAGTCTTCAGAGGGCTCCAGCCCTCAGCATCCAAGCCGCCCCAGCTAAGACCAAGAGGAAGAGAAAGGAGCCATCTCTACCAAGACCTGTCCAAATTTCAAAATTGTGAAAAAATTTGGGATAATTTGTTACATTACCATAGTAACTAAAACATAAGATAAGACTGAAAAGTATGCTTTCTGAGGAAAATTTATTTGTAGTGGATTATAGAGTATATATTCAATTACTATTTGTTGAAAAAAATGTTTTGTGAAATAAAGATCAGTTAGTCTATTATAGAGGCTGGCCTTTTTATTAATACTTCCCCCAAATGAGTGTGTGCACACACACACACACACACACGCATACACACACGTCCTAACGTGTGACAACCTTACCATTTCTCTTCTGCTGTAATGCAGTGCTGCCTAACCTTTTGTTTGTTTGTTTGTTTGAGACAGAGTCTCACTCTGTTGCCTGGGCTAGAGTGCCATGGCATCAGCCTAGCTCACAGCAACCTCAAACTCCTGGGCTCAAGCAATCCCTCTGCCTCAGCCTCCCGAGTAGCTGGGACTACAGGCATGTGCCACCATGCCTGGCTAAATTTTCTATGTATTTTTAGTTGGCCAATTAATTTCTTTTTATTTTTAGTAGAGACAGGGTCTCACTCTTGCTCAGGCTGGTTTCGAACTCCTGACCGTGAGCAATCTGCCCGCCTTAGCCTCCCAGAGTGCTAGGATTACAGGCCTGCCTAACCTGTTTAGATTATTCATAGTTCTGCTCTAGACCAACCGAAGCACAGGGAAATCTTCGTTTCTCTTTCATTTCTCACACGCATTTTCCTTCAGAGACCTAAAGAATATTTATACTGTACCCCCTGCCTTGGTTCCAGGATCTGTCGTGCTAGTCTGCAGAGCTGACGGCCTGCAAACCCTCCCTCTGGGGGCTATAAAATGCTCCCTCTGTGACTTGAGATATCAGGAATCCCAAGACTGAGGAGATGAGACTCAACTGGAAGTGTGTTCATGATAGCTCCCTTCCCCCATGGCTGGAGATGGCATCATGGCAACTTTGTGATCAGCCCGTGACACCCTCACATTTTCTAGAAATCTGTAAAAGGAGGAAAATGACAACTTTCCACTCACCTCCCCGACAGTCGTGTGAGTGGAACAGTGGGTGTGTGCTAGCAAAGCGCTTTGTGGCAGTGTGGGGGTGGGCTGGGAGCTTGGATCACTAACGCTAGGACCTCGTCCAGAAACACCGCCGGAACTGACCACGGAAACTGCTGCGTCTGTCTTGGCATGGATTAGAGCACGTTCACCTCATGAAGCAGCTCTCTCCCCTCCTCCAGCACTGAAAGCTGCCTTTGGAACTGTGCCAAAGCAATCAGCAGCTCAGTTTTTCTTCACCACGGCATCCATTGTTGGTGCAAATGGAAACTCACTTATGCTATTGCCAATGGCTGTCCTCGCTGGAGGGAATGGATGTCACTCTGGGATCACACTGTGGCTTTCATCAGGACGTTTGCTCTGCCAGTTATAATACAGCCCCTCTGTTTCTTTGTCAAATATCGCCAAGGCATTTGCACAGCACTGGGGACGATTTGTTTTTCCCAGGTGTCAATTGCTTTCTGCAGATGACACCACGGTTCCTTTTGTTTCACAAGTCCACGCCGACGGTAGGAATTCTATAGCTATTGGCATTGAAGGGCACCTTCTTCTTTATAAGGGTAGTGCTAGAAAAGGGATCTGAAACTAGACAGAGTGCAAAGACTCCATCTTGGCCATGAGCCAGATTTTTAGAAACCAGCGACATTCCTTAGGGTTCTCCTGGAGGGGACGACGTCCCTTTCCCTCTGAGCTCGCCACACCGAGGCACTCCTGGGTGGGTGCCAAGGAAACATCCAGATGGAAAGCAAAAATTTCAGTCAGTCCTTGGAACATTTGGACTCGTCCAGGGAGATGACAGGCTGAGCTTTTCACGTCTTGGAGGGGCCTTGCCAGCATGTGGCTGGCATCCAACCCAGCGACTGAAGCATGGGTGGTGGCGCGAGTGTAGACTGGCCATTGTGGCTCCTTAGCTATGAAATCCCCTTTTTTCTTTTGTAATTTCTGAGAGCCGGTGACCAGCATGCTTTTGCTAGTTTTGAAAATGTGAATGTTTTCTGGGATCAGGCAGTCAGTCATGTTGATGTTTGGGGAAGTTTTGGGTGTAAACACGCTGGGAATGGGCCTGCGGTTTAGAAACACTGCCCTGGCCAAAGCAAGCAAGTCCAGCTCCATAACTCACAGGGTCTAGAGCAAAATGAAAATGTGGAGCCCCTTTTTCAAAAATTAAGAATTTAAAGATGACAACAGCAGAGCATTAAACTGAGTGTGGAACCTGTTTGTATGTAGTTTGGCATGTTATAAAATGTCATATTAGTGGAAGGAAACAATATTTGGCTTCCTTACTGTAGCATCATACCTTTGAGCTGCACGTGTCCATAATTCTTTCCTTTTTATCCCTGAGGAGTACTCTGTTGGATGGCTACACCACCATCCGTTTCTGTGTTTACTTTTGCTTAGAAGGGAATTTTCAAGTCTCCCACAGGCCCAGTGACAAGGAACTAGCTGATCATAGCTGTGTCCTCTTCTTCCTGGGAGCTCCGTCTCTCAGCCTCCCTTGCAGCTGGCTGGAATTGTAAGGTTGAGCTCCAGTTATTGGAATGTGAGTAGAAGTCACATGAGCCAGGGCCTGGCCCACAAAGTCCGCCCTAGCCTGCTCCTCCGTGATCTTGCCCACCTGGTTGGATCTAAACAACCACGGCAACCTCGACAGATAAGTGCTAATGATGACGGAGCCACAGGCTGGAGGAAGTTTAATCCCTGAGTCACTCCCTGGAGAAGAGCTGCCTGTAGGACATTCCATGAGTGACAAGTGAATATTGTGTTAAACCTCTGAGATTAAGATGTAGTATTACTGCAAGAAATATTCTCATATGAAGTAGTAAATTCTTCATTGAGTGTGGACATAGAGTGTGTCACTGTCCCTAAAATCTCCCACTGGACTGCAGTGTTCTGTGGAGCAACCCTGGCTCAGAGCTGGTGTGTGCTAGGTGCAGACGACATCCCTGGGCCCCAGTTTGTCTTTACAGCTATGTGCTCTTTGTGGCTACGTGGAGTTTCGATTTATATTGTAGTTTCAAAGTATTTGAAGACAGATATATTTTTCCCTTCTGTCTACACCCGCTGAAACAGGGGAGGGAAACAGAATAACCCTTTACGTTCCAGGAGAAGCCAGCATGGTGCTGACTGCATTGCAGCTAAAGATGATCAAAGAAATTGTGGGTCAATTTCCACCCACATTTCCAAAATCTCCATCGAGGAGCTGTAGAAAGTGTTTATGAGGAACAGTGATGCAGAACCTCTGCCTTTAATGGAAAATTCCATTTTCTAATTTGCTATGACGAGGAGGTAGTAACAGGAACAGTGTAGGTTCACTGCAGTTTTGTTGTCATTGTTACCATTTTTATTCAGGTCAGTGAAAAATTACAATCTGTCCCATCTAAAATTAGGGATATTAGGAATCTGCTGTCACAGTGCCACCTCCTTACTTCTTTTTTCCATGTAAGCTGACATTCCTAAAATATTTGAACATTTTCTATTTGGAGAAAACATTCAATCATGTAACTGAAATGTGGCCTTTCTTTTTTTCTTTTTAAAAAAACCATATGAAATTATTTCTCCAAACCTAGATTAAATGGAAATATCATGGTAGAAGGATTTCACATGTGACAGGGACAACCTTGCTCCTGGTTTTTCTTAGCTGTCTTGGCAAGAAGATGAGGTGGCAGACACTATATTCCCATCTGATGAAGACCCCTCACTGTCCAGCAAGGGATAAATCACTGGCAATGAACATAATCACTCTTTGGGCTTTTTTTCCCCCCCTCACACCATTTCATATTTTTTATTGGATTCCCTATATCATTATAGAAATACAAGAATTATTAATAAATCTTCCAGATTGGCTCCTAACTCTAACCTGTGCAGATAAACACAGTGTCCTACGCCGGCAGCCTCAGCATCTGTTACCTAGCAGGGTTATTTCCAATGAGAGAATATCAAGTTCTAGAAAACTCAGTTTTCCATTGCACAGAAGGACAAAGTTCCCCAGAGCTTTCACCCTCCCTGTCCGTTGGTGATATGTGTGCCTGAACTCTCAGAGAGATGCAATTCAATTCCCTGGATTGGGGCTGTAACACATCCAAAGCGAGGTGGGTGCAAGTGCATGGGGATACGTGACGTCAAGGGTCATCACTAAACAGTTCCCGAGTCGCCGCTGGGCTGCACACGCTGTCCTGCTGAGTTTGTGATGACTCATCTGCAGGGCAGGCTACCCGCGCGTGTCATCTTGTTGTGGACATTGTCAAAGCTCTGTGACAGCCTCCGTGGTGCAGGGACTTCTCCACCAGGCACGGGAGCACAGTGCTTGGGACCTATGGAAATGTTTTAGTTTCTTTTTTTTTCTTTTGAGACAGAGTCTCACTCTGTTGCCTGGGCTAGAGTGCCGTGGCATCAGCCTAGCGCACAGCAACCTCAAACTCCTGGGCTCAAGCAATCCTCCTGCTCAGCCTCCCGAGTAGCTGGGACTACAGGCATGCGCTATCGCGCCCGGCCAATTTTTCTCTATATATATTTTAGTTGTCCAGCTAATTTCTTTCTATTGTTTTTTTTTTTTTTTTTTTTGGTAGAGACGGGGTCTCGCTCTTGCTCAGGCTGGTCTCGAACTCCTGAGCTCAAACAATCCACCCTCCTTGGCCTCCCAGAGTGCTAGGATTACAGGTATGAGGAGCCACCATGCCCGGCCTAGTTTCTTTTAAAATCAGGAGAAAGGGAATGACTCTAATCCAGCTTATGCTATATTCATCTTTCTACAAAGGGTCATAAAAATAGATACAAATTAATATGTTGAAATTAATAGGAATATGTGCATATGTTTTATACATACATGTTGGATGTTGGCACAGGAGAGACAGCACAGCTCATCAGAGAAGTTTGCATTTTTTTTAAGTATGAAATTTTAATATGCCTCTCTCTGCAACTGAAAGAGTAAGTAGAAAAAAATTCAGAAATAGAGAAGATTTAAACATGTTTGGCACACTTTTCCTAGTTGACCCAATAAAAAGCTATGGCTTAGACTGCAAAATATACTATCATTTTTAAGCGTACATAGAAAATTGACCCAAATCAACCCTATGCTGACTCATAAAGTAAGTTTCAATAAATTTTAAAAGATTAAAATATGACAAAGTAGATTTCTTGACTGCAATGGAAGATAGAAATCAGTAACAAAATGATAACTAGAAAATCCTCAAATGTTTACAAATTAAGCAGTGAACTTCTAAATAATACAGAAGTGAGAGATACAGTTACAATGGAACTTGGAAGATATTTGCAGCTGAATGGCAGAGAAAACATGGCATACCAGAATTTATGTGATTCAGTTAAAACTATGAATAGAAGAAAATGTTTACGATTAAATACATGCATGAGAAAAGATGAAATGCCAAAAGTCAAGAATCTAAACATTTATCTCTAGGAGTTAGGAAAAAACCCCAGCACATTATACTTTAAAAAGTGGAAGAAAATAAAAAGGAACAAGAATTAATAGGGTGGAAAACATATATAGAACAAAGAAAAATTAAGAAGGCCAAAGTGCAAAAACAAAACTTGCTCTTTGAAAGCACTAATGAAATTTATAAATACCTGGGAAATTTATAAATGTGCCTGGGAAGACTATACATTAAAAAAAAAAAAGAAAAGAAGGCATGAGAAATCAATATCGGGAATGAGAAAGTGGATATAACTACATATCTTCCAGGCATTAAAAAGAAAATATGTGGAAATTGTAAACTACCTTTTGCTAATATATTTAAGTATTTAAAGGAAAAGGGTGGGTTTCTAATTAAACACTAAAAGAAATAGGAAAATTGTTGCATGCATTTTTGAGAAATTAAATCTGTAATCAAGAACCTTTCATCAAAGAAAACTCCAGGCTCACATAGCTGCACTGGCAAATTCTTCTAGACCCTTGAGGAAGAATTAATGACCAGCATACTCAAACTCGAGCAGTTTGCCTTTTATGTGGGGAATTATTTCAGAAACACATATCCCTTCTGTAGTCTTTGAACTCGTGTCCACCTGCCACCTCGGAATGTGGCCATCCCCGGAGAGGGTCTTTGCAGATGAAGGTATGGATGGAGATGGGATCAGACAGGATGAGGGTGGACCCTCACCCGGCGAGAGTGTCCTTAAAGAGACAGACAGGGCGACCGTGGCAACACAAGGGCAGAGACTGGAGAGACGCGTCTCCAAGCCAAGCAACACCAAGGAGTGCTGCTAACTCCGGAAGCTGGAAACACGCATGGGACGGCTTCTCCCTCAGAGCCTCAGAGGAACGGAGTCTGCCAACACCTTGCACTTGAACTTCTGCCTTCCTGAACTGTAAGAAAATGAATCTCTTTTGTTTTCAGCCACCCAGTCTGTGTAATTTGTTACAAAAGCACCGGGAAATGAACATGCTTTCCTACATGGGCGCCACCTTTCCAAGCCCTTCACAAATACTGACTCACATAATCCCTATACCCGGTCTATTAAGTGGGCGTTACTATTGTCCCCCCCCCATCAACAAGGAAACTGAGGCGAGAGAGCTATGAGAGTGCACAGCTGGTCTACAGCTGGAGCAGCCCAACTGCGGGCTGCCCGGCTCCCGAATCCAGCACTTCCGCAGGTGCTGTGGCTACATGGGGCTGTGGCTGCTGTGACAACCAGACCTAACGAGGCGGGATCGGAAGCACAAACGGCAGGTTTGCTAGCAGCAGTCCCCTGCACGTGCAAATGATGTTTCCACCTAGAGATGGCAAGGGAAGGGGACTCCCAGTTCAATTCTGCACAGTGTGTGTTTGCTGCAGAGCTAGCCCATTTAGAGGAAGCTGCGCTAATGCGCTATGGTCACCTGTGAGCACAGGTGGGCTGAGCGGTCACATGCAGTTCAGGCTCCCACAGGCCAGATGACTGTGACTGACCACAGCAGGTCCCTGCTGGCCGGGGAACGTGTACACACTGCTCTGCCTGTCCGGCAGGTTCGAGTGGTCCTGGCCCCTTGGTGGTAGCTGTGATAGAAGGGTAGGAAGTGTAGGAATATGTCCTGATGTCCCTCTCCCACATCTAGTTCGTGTTTAACGAATACTCAGTGGTTGGGTGTGGATCGGGAGACCAGCAATGTGCCGTCCTTACCGCAGGGCCTCCCAGAGGCTTGGTGTCCTGCCAGCCTCTGGCTCAGCCTCCCAGGGCACCAGCAGGCAGGAGGGGGATGAAGCGTCTGCAGGGGCTCATCCGTCCTACCCGGTGCAGATGACTGAGCTCCTGCTCCTTGGGTTCTAGAAGCATCCATTCTCCCTTTATCCAGGTTGGAATGTGTTGATCAGGGGTGAGCACTGAGGAATCCTCTAGAAGCCGAGTCATGGACTAAGAGCCCTCTTTTCTCTTCCTGTTACCTTCCACGTGGAGCTGCTCCAGTGGCCTCTGCCCACTTGTGGGAGTCCCGGTGAGAGCAGAGTCACGACCCACAGTGACCTCCCCGAGTGAGTTTCTGCAGCCTGTTGATTCCGGGTCAGTTGCCGAAGTCACTGCCCCTTAACAGCGAGACAATTTGAGCAGCATGAACAAAAGCACCTATTTTACTTTTCCATGTAAGAATCATACATCCATCTTCCATGAAATGGTCCACAGAGGAACCCCACAATTGGAAGTTCTCCCCAAATGTGCCTTCCTGAAGTCATTCCAACGGGAAGCTTTTCTTCGCAGGGAAGCAACAAAGCCCTGCGTTTTCAGGAAGCGCATTGATGATTTCAGCATCGTCGCCCTCCACCCACACAGACGTGGTGGCTTGGGGTGCTGGCATGGATTGCGTCTCGACTCGGGACTGCCGAGACACAATGCTCCTAACCACCCAGGTGGCATTCCTCTCTGGAGAGACAGCCTGCCAGTGAGCAGACCAGCCTTCCAGAGGCACCTGTCACGAGCCCAAGAAGAATGGGAGTTTTCGGCAGGGGACTTTGCCCTGCAGGGCTGTGCTTTGCAGGTGACAACAGGAAGAGTTCACTATTGTATTCTCTGTGGATGGCTGGGCTGAGGCCTTCCTTTCTTTCTCCCTCTACTGCTCTGTGCCTCCCAGGGATTCTGTCCCTATGCAGTAGTCAGCAAGTCTGGAACGGGTTGTTTCATCCCCCAGACAGGAGACTTACTACCTATAGACCCTTGAGTGGCTCCTCCAGATGCCTGCCTAATCCATGGCTTTACCTAAAGACTCACTGGTGACTTCTGCCTGCTCAGGGACTTTAAGGTGCATTTCGTGACACCTGGGCCCTACACGTTGTTGCTCTCATCTCAGCTGAAATCTGTAGTTCTCACCCTCCAGCTGGAGGAAGAATCCCCAGGTAAGCTTGTTGAACATGCATTCTGTCTGGTGCTGGCCCGAGGTTGTGACTCGGCAGGTGTGGGGTCCTGTGCAGAATGTGCTCCCCAGGTGATCTGAGGCAGGTGGTCTTTCCTCATTTTCTTTGCGAAACACAGCCCTACACAGTCTTGATTGTTGACACTTTTGGCCCCCGTGGCCAGGCACCTTGGGAGTGCCCTCTTTAGGTTACCATCTAAATAATGTAAATGAAGAAGACACTTCCTTCCTACCATTTTCAAAAATGAAGAAAATTGATCCATCAGGCATAGGGAAGCAGTGACCTGATAATATAAAACTGTGTGTTCCTTTGACCCCAAGCACCTTTTATACCGTGCAGCTAGTCTGCCTGAGGTGGTCCGATTCCAGATAATTCAGGGAGGGGGAGGCATTACAGGTGAGAAAGTGTCTCAATATTTGCTTTTTTTTGAAAGTTCCCCATTTTCACCTGGGCTACCCAAATCCTATTATTTTTTTAGACCCAAACACCTTTGGGAAGTCTGCCCTGATCATTCCTACAGTTTCCCGCAAATAAGTAAAGTCAACAAATGAATAGCATCTGAGAGTCTCCATTCTAGCATGCTCCATATAGCACCTACTCATATGTGATCTCACAGGGGTTGTTCTAGGGGCGTACGGGTTTTAGTCCTGAAGTCCAGCTCTTTCTTCTCTCTCTTCCCCGAGCCCTGCTCCAGGGTGGGCAACAGGATCTTCTCAGAGCCTGGCTTCGTGGTCAGCTTAACTGCTATTGAAAAAATGTATAATACTTGGTCATGCAACTGGGAATATATGGTCCTTCAGAGCGTGATTTCAAAGTCATGCTGTGCAGGTGGACATCCAAGTGGATTTACTGAGAGTCATGAGGCGCAGGCCAGGGACTGCCACCCAAACAGAGCAGGCTTGGGCCGGCGCTCCTGGCTTGGTCCCCGGGCAACTTTCTCCTCCTCGCCTGCGCCAGGGGCATCACAAGTACCTCTAGGAACTTTTACATCAAGCCCATCAATAATTTTACAGCCAGAACCACCTGGGGTGGCCCAATTCTGGGATAATTCAGATGAGAGAGAAGAAAACATCGCAATCATTTTATTGTTTGATCAAGCTGTGATCAACACTCCAAGGAGGGGTGGGACGGACACCGAGTTTTGCCTGAGCAGTTTTTGAAAAGAGCTCCATCTGATCATTTATCCCTAGTTTTTGCTTTTGTTTGTGTATTTAAATTTTTTATCTTTTAAATTAAAAAATATTTAACTGACACATTGTACATATTTATGGGGTACATAGTGATGTGATATATAATGTATAAGGACTCAGATCAAGGTAAATTAGCATATCCATCATTTCAAGTAGTTATCCTTTTTTGGTGTTGGGAACATTCAATATCCTTCTTCTAGAAATATGTAAAATTCATTTATGATATAAAAACAAATTTTTTAAAAAGCAGAGCTCTATCAAATGCTCTCTCACTCAAGAAGAGGGCATATTAAATGATTATGGAATATTGACCCATGACTTGAGAGCAAGGCAGAGTGTGGATACAAAATCGTTCATAATGACAAGCAGCCTAAACCTATGCGTAGGGAAAAGGTCTGGAATGAAATATTTAAAGAGGTCAGTAGCAATCAAGTTTAAATGATTGCGCTGTGCTTTCATTTTCTTTTGCTTTTCTATATTTCCCCCCAGATTTTCTTTAATAAATAAACTGTATTTTAAAGTAAATACATTGAAAAATGTGATGTGTTGTGGAAATTATTTTGATAATTTTACCATACTTGTCAAATATTTTAACTTTAAATTTTCATGCAGATGACCGAAGTTTATCCTGAATTTAAAGACAGGAGGCTCCTTCTTCTGGATAATAAAATAACATACTGTCCCCACTCCGTCATCCTCCAAAAAAAAAAAAAAGGACAGCAGAAAAGAAACGTCAGTCACATGAGCAGTGAGGCACTTCTATTCTGAGATCTGTTTCTTTTACAACGTATCAATTGCAAGTGAATCAACAACCTAACTTTTGCATGTTAATGGAAATTGCTCAAATACCTTGTTTATGGGCACTGCTTTATCAAGACGAGAAATTCAGATTCTCTATTCCTCTGCAGTAGTCGATTTACCTTCCTGGAATGACTCCCTCCTGTAGGTACAGCCACAGGTGTGGCCTGTGGACAGCAGAGAGGGCAGCCCCGGGGTGCTCATGAGCAATGCAGACTGCAGACTGAGAATGTGCATTTTGGGGATGCCTCCTGGGGTGAGCATGGGTGTCTGGACGCCGCTCTGTTCTACTGAGCACAGAGGAACATCGTGAGCATGCGAGAAAGCAGCACCTGCACTTAGAAAAGGAGTGTTGGCCTCATGTCCAGCGTGCATTTATTTCTTTTTATGTTATCTAGAACAATGCCCTCCCTTTGTCTTTAGTTGTCTGTTTTTCATGACATGGACATTTCTGTAGGGTCAGGCCAGTTTCTTAACATCTGTGGTTGTCAACCAGGTGTATGGTGTGAGGGAGGGGGGCAAAGGTGCCACCCACCCCTGCCGACATCCCCAGAGGACATTTGGCAAGGTCTGGAGACAGTTTTGGTTGTCCTACCTTGGGAGCGTGACCTGGCATCCAGCGAGCAGAGGCCAGGCATGCAGCTAAACACCCAACCATGCATGGGACAGCACGCCTGTCCCCCCCAGAGGATTGTCTGGACATGAATGACAATATTGCCGAGGCGGAGAAATGCTGTCTTACACAATGTCATCTGACATTCTGGATCTTTCTGACTATGTGCTCATGATTGAATTCAAATTAAACACATCTTGGCAAGCATACTTCCTAGATGATATGTATTTCTTAATAAATTACATATCAGGGAGCCCCCGATGTAAGCTGTCCCACTGTCGGTGATGCTAAATTTGATCACTTGCTTAAAGGCTGAATGCCTGCTGCTTGATTTCCAGAATGGCAACACACTTCTGTTCTGCCCGCCGGCCAGCAGGCAAGGTTGGTAGTCAGAATCCTGCCTTACTCTGGTGTAACATGCTCACACGCATAAACACACGCACAGAATGCAACCATCTTTGCCACAGTTGTGGTAGTCAAGACAGATAAGGCACTTTCAAAAAGAATGATTAATATTATTATTATTTTTTGAGACAGTCTCACTATGTTGCCTGGGCTGGAGTGCCGTGGCATCAGCCTAGCTCACAGCAACCTCAAACTCCTGGGCTCAAGCGATCCTTCTGCTTCAGCCTCCCAAGTAGCTGGGACTACAGGCATGCGCCACCATGCCCGGCTAATTTTTTCTATATATATATTTTTAGTTGGCCAATTATTTTCTTTCTATTTTTAGTAGAGACAGGGTTGCGCTCAGGCTGGTTTTGAACTCCTGACCTTGAGCAATCCTCCCACCTCCGCCTACCAGAGTGCTAGGATTACAGGTGTGAGCCACCGCACCCGGCCAGAATTATTTTTTTAAAAGGATATTGGGGGAGGATCATTGCTAATATTTCTCTGCAAGTGACATGCAACAGAATACTTTTTGCCACATAGGGGGACCTGACTTTAATTGAAGGACAGCAGTTGAAGTGGAACAAAGCCGGAAGAGTGACCCAGCGATCCAGTGGGAACAGGTCTTTCTAAAGGATTTAACAAAGCTCCTGCAAATGCCATCCACAGGTCCCCTGTGCAATCTGGTTTACACTCTTCGTCAGCAGTGTCTCTGGACAAAAGGCAAATAAATGTTGGCTCCATGTTGTCCAAATGATCAAATTTGTGTTTGTGTACTGACTAGCCACTTGAAGCTTTGTGCTTTACATATATTTATCCCTCCTAACAAACATAGGGTGTAAGGAATATTGCTCTGATTGGACAATTTGGAGAACTGACACCAGACCACTTGGCCAGCTGCACACGGCCAGAAGGTGGGAACGATCTATACCCAGGACTGCGGAGTTCAGAAGCCGGTTCCTTCCGGTGTCCTGTCTTGCTGGCAGGACTAATAAGAAGTGAATGGAAGCATTTATTACAATAGCATTGTACTCTACTTGTGAAGGGCCATATTGAAATATCTGTCCCTAAGAAAATGTCTATTCGAAGACCATTTACTGATATGGATTTTCCAACACCCAAAATAATGTGGAAAAGAAGTCTCGTGGTCAGCATTGTGGGACCTTAAAACAATTATAAACAAATGCAGCTTTCTTTTCCTCTGCACACACACGTCCTTACACGCCACTTCTTCAGGCCCTAGTTTTGCACTAGTGCGTGTGGTAGGGACAGAAAGTCAGGACTCATATTTCCAAGGAGATGAGGCTTGTGTGGCAGCCCAAGGATTTGCTGGCTGCAGCCACGACTCTGCCAACCCACTGCTCGGATGGTTCATAGTGCCTTTTTCCCATGGTAGTAAATGTGGGCATTAGGTTTTGTCTAGTTGTGTTTATTGACACTGTTATGATCATCACATTATTATTACATTGTTAATCAGCTTTGTGTTGTGAAATAGATTTTAGATTTAGCATTAGAAATGTGTAGTGGCACAGTTGTCACGGATTAGAAACCAACATGGGTCCACCTCTATGAACCAAAATGTAGACTTTATTTGAATTTCATTAGTTTTCCCGCAAATGTCCTCGGTCTGTCCCAGCATCTCATCCAGGACCCCACATCGCATTTATCTTCATGTTTCCTTAAGCTCTTCTTGGCTGTGACGGCCTTTCAGGCTTTCCTTGTTTAATGACCGTGACAGTTTTGAGGAGGACTGGTGAGGTGTTTTGTAGAAAGCCCCTTGCTTTGGGTTTTTCTGTGTTTCTCATGATCAGACTGGATTTAAGGGTTTGGGGGAAGAAGGCCACAGGGGGAAAGTGCCCTTCTCATCACGGCTTTCAAGGGCGCATAATATTCATGTGGGTGACGTTGACCTTGATTGCTTGGGTGGGGTGGTATTTGCCAAGTCTCTTCACTGGGAAGTTACTTTTCACTTTCCCTTCCCACACCCTATTCTTTGGACTTGAGTCACTAAGTTCAGTGTGACCATTAGTTTTAAATATGTTTTTTGCCTCCCAAGACAGCCCTGAGTTCGAACCTATAAATTATAGTCCTGGTCCAATATCCTTGCAGCTCATAGCTACCACTTTAACTAAAAAACAGACTTCATAAAAGCAAAGAAGCATTTAAGGTAGTAGAAGAGAGTTTTCTTTCACAGTTACAGATATTATTAAAATTTGCTTTGAGCTAGAATCGAATTCTTATATATGTTCTATAAGTTATTCCCCGACAGGGAAAAGTGTGAATAATTACGTTTCTGTTGTTACGTGCAGCATGTGAGGCAGCTCTCTATGTTAAATGGTTTAATCCGTGCAATATGGTATTGCTCCTGTTTTGCAGATAAGAAAACTGAGGGTCACAGAAGTGGAGTGATTTGTATCACACAGCTGATGTGGGCTTTCTAAATAAGCTGCTTAGCCCCAAAGCCCCAGTTCCTTCCATTATATCCCGCGGCCTTCACAAAAGGAAGGAGGGTAAACAGAACGGGGACGCTTTAAAAATAATCCTTCATTCCTCTTAAATGCATGTAACGTCTCAGTTAATACTTGGCATTCCAGGCAAGCCAACTTCCACGTGACTCCCCTGTTCCTGCCCTACGGCCTTTCTGCAGTGGTTCCCCGTGTTTGGAATGCGCTTTCGTTCATTTGCCAGGACAGGCTCCTTCCCTCCTGCAAAACACTGCTCCAGCGCCTCCTTGATGGAATCTTCCTAGACGAGCCCACCGGACCCCAAACCCAGCCCAATCTCCCCTGCAGCTGCCAGAGGTTCATCGTGTCTGCCCAGCGAGGCTCCCGACACGCGGACACTTGCGCACCTGCAGGTCTGTGCGGGGGCATGCACCCACCCAGCGGTGCTCCTTCTGGTCGCTGCCGTGTGCACACGTCCCTGCGAGGCTCAGCAGAGAAGGCAGGGGCGTGAGGCACAGCCTCCCCTGTCACCAAGCGCCGGTGGCAGGGAGGCAGCGGGACGTGCGAGCGAGCAGGTTATGGACGGTGAAACAAACATAAAAGCAAAGGGCAAAGAAAGGGAAGGTCAGGGTTGGCTCCTCGGCAGAGGTGGGGGCTGAGGTCATCCTCAAACGCTGAAAAGGATTTGCGACGTTGGGGAGAGCCGAAGCAGCACGCTGGTAACATAGCGGGACTGCACGGAAGCAAGCCCAGCATTCCACACGGACGAGCCCAGTTTTGTCCTAGCAAGGGGACTCCAGGGCTGGGTGCAGAGAAGGATCGAGAAGTCCATTCTACATGGTCTCACGGGCAGTGATGTCGTGGGCGACGCGGACGGGCAGGAGACAGATGTTTGTGTTTGAAGTGCATGTTTTTATGTCATTTATTTGTACTTGTCCTTCATTTCATGGTGCAGTTCCCCAGGTCAGGTGCCCTGCTTCCCACCTCCCCCGTGGGCAGCACCCCGCCGCCTTCCAGAGGACGTTTCTTGCCGCCCTGGGGAGAATGGACGTTCTGTACCTGCTGCAGGCCCGACAGCTGTCACAGACCAGACCACACAGCTTCGTAAATTGTGCAGGCACTTCCGCGGGTCCCAGGAACCATGCAGAGTGTCACAGAATAGGACTGCCGAGCAGCTTTCTTGGCTGGTGTGCTGGGTGCTGCACTGTGATGACACCCTACCTGCCTCCCCCAAATGATCGGTGGTCCCCAGACATTGCTCGTCTCTACAGCAGGAGGCCGTCACACACACACCCATTGCTCCAGCCAGGTGCACCTGGGATAGCTTTTTAAATACCACTGTTGTCATGTCTATGAAAAGCTTTCATCTCAACCTGACTGTCCAGCACCTAAGAGAGAGAAAACAAATCCCCTTCCTCTACAGACGTGGCTAATTGCATCCTGTACCATGGAAATCGGTGATATTTTAAGATGTAAAACTATGTTCACTTAGAAGCAGAGCAAGTGAATCCTTAGCTTTTGTAGAAGTTGCCACAGCAACATAAGTTGGAGTGCTTCTCCCACTTTCTAGACTCCCTGAAAATCTACTTCAGCAAATTGTCCTAGAAAAAGACTGAACAAGGAATTGGTATCTTTTGCTGGCTGGCTGAGAATGTCATTATCTTTGATCAGTGTTAAGTGCAGCCCCCAGATGAGATGCAAAGAGTGTTGCTTTTAAGAAATCATGTTGCAAGAAGAATAAAAAATGATCAAAGTGGAGTTCTCATCCAGCCAAACAGGATTCTGGAACCAAAAATAATGCCCCCTGCCACAACCTGTAGACGGAAATAAAACTGAGCCCTGCTCCCCCGGGAATGCATCTGCTAGAGGTCGCGGCATCGAAGGCAAATAGTTGAGCTCCATGCTTTTGATTCCTACTATTTCAGCTCTGATGTGAAAAAAATAAGGTAAGAAAATAGATCATTTGTTGCTATTTCCTTATATAAGAGTCTTCATAGAACTTGTACATCTCACCAAAGACTATTTCCAGGGGAGTCAAAACAAATTATACAGGGTGCAAGGTGGAGCAGCCCAGGACCAGTGGGTTGCAGTGGTGGATAGAAAGTGCCAGAATTCTGGCATTGTGAAGCCACAGGAGGAATTCGAAGTTCTATCTCTTTTCCAGGAGAGATGCACTCAGCACTATTGAGTGAATTGAGTTGAATGTTGGGTTCACTTTTTGTGAGCTGGATTTTGTGTATTGAGTGAGTTGAACTGAATTGAGTTGACTTTTTGATCCAGTCTTACCTATTCTGTCCCATGTAGATAATGTGGTCTATATGGTAAAGAATTTCGGGACCCTGGAATCTCAGCATTGGAGAGGACCATAAAATTTGCCTGAGATCTTTGTTTTACTGATGTGTAAAATTAGCCCAAAAGGAGTCAAGCATTTGGCTATGTCGTCGCATGCATCGCACACAAAGGCTAGTGCATCCTGACTTCTAGCTTTTGCAGTACACCCTGCTTCTGAAGGAGAAGACTCCAGCCTTTTGCAAATGGGATTTCTGAGTTTGTTTGCCTTCAATTTCAGGAACATCTTGCTCTGAAATTGCTCACGTGCTACCCAAAGCTCACTTGCTTGCATATCTGAGTTGGAGACTTAGAAGCTCAAGGGGTCATAACTTGCCCTTTAGAGCCATTCTCATCTTGCCTCCCTGGTGACAGGGAGAGGACTGAAGCGATGGTTTTCACTGGCCTATCCCAGATGGTGGTGAAACTCATTTCTGGCTGCTGTTGGAGTCATTGCGAGTTGTTCCCTGTTTTTCTGGTTTAGATGTACAGGTGCCTCTGTGAGAAGAATGCGACTCTTCTGGAGAATGATAAAGAAATTGTTCATCTCCCTTTCTGCCCTGTCCTGGTGGCCCTGAGCTAGTCCGCGCCCTGGTTTACCTTCTACTGCCACCTGCTGGGGCCTCCTGAGCGCACCGTAGACGCACCTGGCCTCTACTCCGAGCTGTTCATCCGTGAGCCCCTCTCCTCGGCCTTCACATCCTCCCTGCGCTGCCCCTCTCCAGTGGTCCTCAGCAACTCCCCATCTTAGTTAGTCACATGCCTCAGGATCTTCTAAAAATGTGTGTCACGTCTCAGACTCTCTTTGATTCCTGAGTTCACTTCGGAGTGGAGATGTTTGTTCTTTGCAGCTTTTGATTTAGAAACGAACGTAGGAGATCCAAGAGATCTGTTCCTCGGTACCAGTGTTTGCCACCTCATGGCCACGCAGAACGAGGACAGTTGCGAGGGACGCCATGCTTCCAGCACGGAGGGAGGCTGTCTTGTGTGTGTTTTTCCATCGGCACCGCAGATGGAAAGGAAGAATCAGTTCTGATCCGCAGACACAGTCATGATGCTGCCCGCGTTTTGCAGCCACTTCCTCTGAGCAAAGCAACAATTTGATAAGAAATTGAACATCGAAGATGGTTTTTATAGAAAAGGCAAACATACAAAATTAACTTTTGATTTTCGTTTTGGATAAATTACTAGGTAGCATATTTTACAGAATGTAAATTAATTTTAAATTATAAAAGAGTTAACTGTTCGATGAAGAACAGGTAGAAAATAAAGACAGAAACAGGGAAATGAAAACCACCAAAATCTTATTACTCCAAGATAACCACTGGTAACACAGGCTCATAGTTTTCTGGACAGCATGATACATGCACACATATCTATAGCATTGTAAATATTGGTTGACTCATTTATCACTGAGTCCTTGGCACTTTCCCATACTATTACATAGTCTTCAAAAATACATTTAAGGGTGACACACTATTCCACTTTAAGGATATACTATGTTTTAATTAACAACTGCTCCATTGCCTGCCATTGAGGTAATTTCTAATTTTAGTTAATGCATCTTAAGAACTTTAAAAGAACTTTATCTTCTTCAATGGCTATGTAAGCAAAAGTTGGGGATTGTGCCTCTTCTACTAACTTTTGATGTGTTTCCAATGTCAGAAATCACTGACCCAAATCATTCACATGGATGTGTGGGGTCGATCATACAGTTCTAAGTCAAGCACATATATGGCTAGAGAGAAGGGTTGTTTAGGTTTAGGTGTCCATGAATATAGGTTTATTTGTGCCTGGCACAGCCAAAGGAACAAACTGGACAGCAGTTCTTTGTACTTGAATCCCTCAAAAAGCCCCATGCATACCTATATTCTGTGGGCTTGAAGGCTCTAAACATCGAAGGCTATGACTTCTACTGGGGCTGGTTGGGGACACTTGGCAATGTCTGGAGACACTTTAGACTGTCACATGTGGTGGGTGTATACTGGCATCTTGTGGGTAGAGGCCAGGGATGCTACTAAAGACCCTACAATGCACAGGACAGCCCCTATCACACGGAAGTATCTGGCTCCAAACGTCAATAGTATCAAGGCCAAGAAACCCTGATCCTTTAGGTAAAAGGGCAGGCTAATACAGACAGAATTGAACATCTCTAATTTTATTTGGAAAGGGTAGTCAGTGTGCCTTTCTTTCTGATATCTGTGTGCAACTATCCATTTGGTAGATGAATAAAGCAGATTTGTGCACTTCTGCAGAGAACTGCTTTTCATTTACCTTTCCTTTTCAGGGACCCAAACTTAGCACTTCAGTCATTATAGATCCAGAACTTTCAGAAAGCTTGCTTATAGATTGCGGAAGAAATATCTTTGTACAAATTGGCTCGCTTGTTGAACGCAAATGTCTCCAGGGGATGATGTATTTGCCTTCTTCATTCATGGGTCTATAATCTTGATTTTCTTTCCTTTACATTGTTTCCTTCCTTATGGCATTAGGAAAATAATTCCTGGTCTGTCTATGCCAAGGGATGTTGTAATTATCATATGGTATAAGCAGTCCTCAACTTTCATGTATTTAATATTTTTAAACATTGCATACTTTTGCAAATTATACATTGAAACTTTTAAACTACTTTTCAGATACTGCATTTTTTGTATGTCACCTGAGGAGTGGACGTTTCTACCTGTGACTTAGAGATGCCAATTGTTGCTAATGCTTCTGTTTCAGTAGATTGGCTGTCTGGGTGTAGAAGTCCATGTTTTGCTGTATTTGTTTTTTTTTTTATTGTATTCTTCTGATTATCTTTTCTAAATATGAAAGGAAAAGAAACAAAAGAAATTCTACTAATGTGATAGGAAGCATAGATTTTATAAATATAACATAATTGCAACTAAAATAAAAGCAATTGGGTGTATCAAAAGTAGCAAATCTTCATCCTGGAGCCCAAGCTTATCAGTTCTAAGCTGGTAGAATGAATGAATACACGATCAATTATGAAAGAAAGTAAACTTAATGAACAAGTATAACATACTGAAAATATATTGCTGAAGACTATGTCTGAGGGACAACATATAATTTGGTATTTTATATGTTTGCCTCTAAAGAAAAGAGGTTGCCATATGTATACTGGATCCATCTACTGTATTGTTCAGTTGTTCACTTTTGTCATACTGACCTTTGGTATACATTTGCAGGACCATGTTGTGTATAAAAACAGATGGTGTTGACGGGGCCCAAGAAGGACTTCATAATCCTGCAAGGCTAAAGATCAGCTACAGTGTATGAAGCAAGTACAGATGATTAAGAAATATAGTATTTTTACTTTGATTCCCAAAGCTAATTGCTTTTTAAAAAGAAAAACCAAAAGAGTCTGCCTTAATTTCAAATATTAATGCCCATTAAATGAAACTATGTGTTTTAATATTTTACCCGTGGGGATGAATTGCATGTAGTTCATTACATAATACATGTACACTTTATATTTCCATCTTGCCAACATTGGAAATACAGATATTAAACACATGCTTTACCTTGAGAATAAAATTTCAGAGCCCCGAATGCAAGAGCATAGCTGCCCTGCAATGGTTACCAACACATATTTGATGATGTTTTTCTCTATACTCCACTTTTCTCATTTTTATGTTTATTTTTTTAAAAAAACGGACCATAGTGTTTCTTTAAAGAATTAGCTTCAATCCTTTCAGGAATAAGCATTGAAAGTAGGGTGGGAAATTTGGCAGTTTGCTCTAAAGTTGCAGCTGTGGATTGTGGAGTCGAAGATAAATTTGCATTCTACAATTGACCAGCATTCTGTGTCGCCTAGGGCAAATTGTTTAATTTCTTTGTGCATTAATTTTCTCCACTGAAACAGGGTAATAGTAATAGGGTGTGAGTTACAGGGTTATTAGAGGGATGACTGGGACAATTCATGAAATGCACTTAGCCTGGTGTCTGACTGGATAAATGGCCACTGTCACGATTATTATCCGTGCCCAGAGACCCAGGTGAATTGGATTCCGAGTTGCTGCCTTTCTAGGCAGGAGATACATTACTTTACTTTTGCAGATGAGAAAATTGGCCTCCGTGAATGCTTGTTGACTTCTCAACAAAGTCCCTGGGAATATTCTGTCCACTTTGCCAGAGAAATTTCCTAGAACATTTACAATAACTTCTTGGGATATATAGACATTACCACTGCTCACCCTGCCCAGAAGAAAACAGTGACAAATATCTTCAGGTGAAGCCACCGATCGACTGTTCAGTCATTTGTTCTATATTTGCAGGAACTGTGGCAATGGCTTCCCATTGCTCTTTCCCCTAGTTACAAAGACATTAATCACTGCCTGATTTGCGGCAGTTTTGATGGTAACAGATTTCACCCAGTATACACATTTGCTCTTTGGAGATTACTGCGCTAGCAAATTAGTCGTAAGGATTTATATTACATGATAAAAGAGCTCTTTGCTTTCTTCAGTCTGTCATGTTATTGGCAGCAAAATAAAAAAGAGCCTCCCATAACCTCCGGGCTCCCAGACCCGACCGTCAGCTGCCCAGGAGTCTCCTGGGCATGGGGAAGCTGACAATTAGTGTTTTCTAGGCCACATTTGTCCAAGACCAGTCTCCTTCCTTGTCTTTCCAAATGGAACAACATAGATAATGCTAAGAAGCCTGGCCAGCTCAATAACAAAGTCAGGCACATTTTGTTTCTACGTTTTGTAGACTCAACAACACTTAGCAGGACAAAAAAAAAAAAAGAGAAAGTCGATTCTGTTTAAAGCCTCGTTTCAGTGTTAGACACAACAAGCTGCGGCGGCACTGAAGCAGCCGCAGCTCAGTGCTGATCGTTTTACTGAGAAAGAGGCGGCGGCATTCTGGGTTTGAGAACATCTCCAGATTAGACGTTGCATAATTGCGCCTCAAAGCGCAGAGAATCCATAAATTGTGATCTTAGAATCTGTAAATTACCATAAGGCAGGAACTCCTGGCCTCATTTTCTTAGTGGATGGATCTGGATGCCAGTCTGAGAACTGAGCTCTCAGGGGAGATGTTCAGTTATCAGTGAATTTTTCAGCTCTGCAGCCGTGCCCCTCTCACTTCCATGATGCCTTGAGGCCCCGGCATTCCCTCCAGCTGGAGCCTGGACTAGGAGTTTTGCGAGATCAGATGTTCTGCCTGTTCTGCCTGTTTCCCACTGTTTGTGGTTGGCGCTTTACAGGGCTGAGCTTAGAAGAAATTGAGAAAGCCAGACAGGGCTTGTGGGCAGATGTGATGGCAGTGAACCAGCAGCCTCTGGCTCGAAACCCAAATCTGTGATCTGGATGCTGCTGCAGGGATTGAAGGCTGTCCCTGCCCCTCTTTGTGCCTCAGTTTCCTCTCCAGTGCAAGGAGAGGGAGTTAGAGGAGATGATCTTGGGGAACTCCTCCAGTGATAGCATTTTGCTATTCTGGAAGGCTGGAAAGGACCCTGAGAACTCTACAGGGGAATGTGTTGTTAAGGTTTTTCTTCTAGTTCAGTGGTTCTCAAAGTATGTTCCATGGAACAGCAGCACAAGCCCCACTGGGAGGCTTTTTAGAAATGCAAATTCTAGGGCTCCCTTCCAGACCTATTGGCTCAGAAACTCTGGGGCTGGGAACCAGCCACCTGTGTTTTAAATAGCCCTCCAGATGGTTTTGATGCACGCTGGAATTTGAGGATGACTTCTCTAAGAGTAGCAATCCTCCAACTTGGCTGTACCTGGGCAGCCTCAAAGAATGCTAAAGTCTGCATCTTACTCCCAGATATTCTAGTTTAAATGGCCTGGGGTGCAGCTTTGGCAATGGGAATTAAAACATTTTCCCCGAGTGATTCTAATATATAATCAGATGTGTGTTTCAGAGCTTAGTGCTAAAAGAGATCCATTTAGAGAAGCATCAGGAAATACATTTTCCCCTTAAAGAGCCCAGATGCACTTTACGGTATTTAACACTCAGGAAAGTCTTCAGTAGAAACACCTGCTGAATTTAGTTGGTATGTGCCACCGTTCCTTGCTCCTGTGTAAGGCGAGTTATCATCCCACTGAACACACGCTCACTGAGAATGCCTGCTGTGGATCAAAGGAGAAACCAGATTGTTTGAAACTTGCACTAATGAGCCTGTCAGGCCTGCCCCGTGAAGGTGGTTGCTGTGTGGCGTGTTTTGAAGGACCACAAACGGCCTTGCTGATTTAGAAATGCCTCCTGTCTCTCCATTAGGGTTTCATTGCTTGGCTTTGAAGCCTTAGTCTCTGCTAAAATAGTAATCCTCCTGGGAGAGGGAAATCCATCCTAATTCCACCAATGTTTCTGAGCAGTTTTCTCTGTGCACAAAAATCAGCTGGGTCCTTAAACAATCTCACTGCTTTAATACAGGAGGGTGCGCGTGCAACAAGCTCCTGGAAATATTTATGTTAGTGGGCTTTTGGAGCTTTGTGTGAATGGCTTTTGCAAAGTGTTCCCTGAGACGAGGTTTCCGTTGGGGGAAGAGGAAGGCCTGAAGGCCCGGCACCTGCAGGGCAATGGGAGGGGACCCAGGGGGACTAGGAGGTAATGGGAAGGAAGAGAAAGTCCAACCCCCCTCACAGCTCTGGTGTGCCGAGCGCAGAAGAGACACCTGCATTCATGTGCAGAAGTACATGCTCGCCTGTTGGCACAGCAGAGATGGGTTTTGAGTCTGCCTTATACTAAATCCCCTTTTATTCTTCCCCTGTGAAATACACCAAGTTGTGACTTCACCTGGGCATTGTGGGTTCATGCAGGAATTGCCCTATAATGAAGTTCTTTTTTATTTTTATTTATTTATATTTATTTTTTTGAGACAAGGTCCCACTCTGTCACCCAGGCTAGAGTGCCTTGGCGTCAGCCTAGCTCACGGCAACCTCAAACTTCTGGACTCAAGTGATCCTCCTGCCTCAACCTCCCAAGTAGCTGGGACTACAGGTGTGCACCACCACACCCGGCTAATTTTTCTATTTTTAGTAGAGATGGGTCTTCCTCTTGCTCTGGCTGGTCTTGAACTCCTGACCTCAAGCGATCCTCCCGCCTCAGCCTCCCAGAGTGCTGGGATTATAGGCATGAGCTACTGCACCTGGCTCAAGAAGTTCTCTTTTAAGTTTCATAATCCAAGCCTTCTTATGGGGCTCACAAAGCATTCACAAATAACCTGAATTTTGCTTGAACATAAATGCTATTTCAGCAAGTGTTATAGGAAAGGGGACCTAGATATGCCACACACAAACACACAGCCCTTTGGCAGTGGTAGTGGTGTGTGAAGGATACACGTGCACATGCACACGCGTAAGCAGTGCATGGGGTTTTGAATATTCATCAAGATGTTCTGGAAAAGTCCAGGCTGGGGTGGGCAGAGAGCCCACCATGTCCATAGCAGCTCTCGCTATTGTGCAGAGAGGCGTGTGGCTGGGCAGTGATGGCCAGGGTGTGCCATGGGCAGAGGGCTCCACAGTCTGCCACCCTGCCACCCTGGAGGGGCATGGGGGTGACTGCAGCAGTGGCCACCCCTTGGCTGAGGGGTTCCCTGTTAGAAATCACAGGCTCCGGCACCGCAGCCTCCCTCTGCACAGGCTCCTTCTCAGCCCCTGAAAGCTGGAGGGTCTTTCTTCTCAGCAAGTTCCCGAGGTGGTTGTATGGTGATGAGACTCTGAGTCGCCCAGAACACACGCTGCCCTTATTAGCTCTGGTTTTAGTTCTATGGAGGTCAGTGTCATTTCAGACACCTGCTGCCTTTTCCTGCAAGCGCATTGTTTGGGGCTGTCAGCTGCGCAGAGTGCGCCTTTCTGGTTTCCGAGGAAGTCTGCACTTCCAGCATGTTCCACGATAGCTTACCCGACAGACGTGCAGCCTGGGACTCCGCAGTTGGTGGGCAGGGGTCCTTTCTTGCCTCGTTGAAAGAAGTTTGAGTTCTGTTGACAATGGTATAAATCGGAGTTGAGTTTTAATGACAAAGCACTGGGCACCTTGCAAAAATTCCTAAATGTGGGGAGTTTTTGGTGTTATTGTTGTTCATGTGAAAATTAACAAGAAATTTACCAGAAAAACATAGTTATTTGCTGTAAGTTTCAGAGAGAAGAGAAGCTTAGTATAGACGCCAAAGAGGCAGGAAAACAAATTCATCCAGGATGTTAGAACTGACCTTTCCAGGGATGCAATTCAAGTGTCACTTAAGTGAGTGTGATCTGTAAAGATCATGAGCTGGGCTTTCCGTTAGTGGGTGGGGAGGGGACAGAAGCCCTCTGTCACCAACAGGACCCCCGGGCCAGTCATTGAGCACTTCCCCCTGCTGTTCCTTTTGGCTCTCTAAGGCCTTGTTTATCCTCAACAAGAAGCAAGTTAGCTGGGCATTCACCCACTAAACTGGGGTTTTATAAATGGACAGCGCGAATAAATCAGATCAAAGCCGGTTTCTCTTTCTAGTTTACATTATTTAAGCAGTGCTTGAAACAGAAATAGAAATGGCCTCAAGAAAGCCAAGATGATTTTATTCCTTGTGTTGAAACAATACATCCTTGTTATAAAGATCAGGCAATACAGACACATATAAATAATAAAATGGAAACTGACCCAGGGTTTCCATCAACGAGGAACAAACATCATCTGGACTGGATGAGCTTCGTACTGAACACCTTCCAAACAGCATGTCCAGAAAGAAAGATGGAAATAAAAACGGACAGATAGTTCCATGAAACTATGCTTTTATTTTGGTAGTTTATTATTCATGGAGTTTTATGAAAATATTATGATGGATTTTACTTGATTTAACAGAAATGACACTGATTTGGAATGGAATCACTAAGTTTCATATAAATGGGTTTTTTCCCCTCCCTGCAAGATGTATTAGCTCCTAAAAGATTACTCTAAGGTAAAGGAAAGAGATGGAGAATAATATTAAGGGACTGGGGACATTACATTTCTTTGAATTACAGTTTCAATTCTAGATAATATTGATTGACTCCCTGCTATGAAATTCAAGGACGTTAGTAATTTCACACTTCTTTCCATTTCCCTGGTGATTTTCCTCATTATTATATTATTTTCATGCTGTGATAGTTTATGTAACAGTCATATTATACTTGGTAACCGTAATTCTTATAGTTGCTTAATACTACTTCTGTTTAAATGGGTTCTCTGCTCCTCGCCCTTTTGTTTGGCCCAAGATTGTCCATTCTTAAGGCTTTAGTTTCGAGTCCTCTTATTTGTCAGGAGTTCATTTCAAGCGGCTTTATAATATCAAGAGGGCCCATGGGTTCTGGCTTCTCTGAACGGCTTCGTGCTGGAGAACACCTCTCTGTCGCTTCCTTTTGGGAGCGACGTCTTGGCTGGGTTTTGTGTGGGTCTCGCCTTCGTTCCTTGAGAGTGTCGTTGTCATCGCCGCCCGGCTGCCCGGCTGTCGGTGTCACTGCAGAGACACACAACACTTTCCTTTTTCTATTTTGTAGGTTATATACCTTTTCCCTGAGTGTCTGAAGTGTGTTTTCTTTGTCCCTGAGGTCTTGATGACTTCGAGCCTTGTGGAACTGTCAAAAGAAAATCCAGTGTTATTTCTGCTTATCCCGTAGAGAAGGAGTTAGTCACTGTGCGTGACTTGAGGACCCGCTATTTGCTTCCCATGTTTGTTCCTGGTTGATGGACATTCTGGGTCGGTTTCCATTTTATTATTTATGTGTTTCCATATTGCTTGATCTTTATAACAAGAACCTGTTGTTTCAACACAAGGAATAAAATCACAACAGCTGCCATTTATTGCCTCCTCTGTGTCAAACCCAGTACCGTTCTAGATGTTTTAGGAACATTATCTCAAACCTTCCCCCCCCCCCAAATCTTTGGAGTTGGAATTATTATCCCCATTTTAAAGATGAGGAAACTGAGCTTCAGAAATGACAGGCAACTTGCCAAAGATTGCGTAGCTACTAAGTAAAGCTCAGGTGGAAAGAGAGAAATCTCCCTCGTGCTTTATCCATGTCCTCATTTTGGTATTTTGATTTGACAGTTATACAAGATATTATCATTGGGAAGCAGGTGGCTGAGATGTACCCAAGACTCAATGAGCTATATAATAAAAGAAAAAGCTGTATATATCATAACAACTTAAAAGAAAAACCAAAACAACACAACAAAGCATGAGCCAACTCATAGCTCAGACTGCTCTGGAAGGATAAGGACAGCAGCCATGGCAGAGCACAGGGGAAGCAGATGTGTAAAATGTGACATAAATCACACGACACCCCCTGCTTTGAGGACTAGCAGAGAGACACAGCACAGGGAAGAGCCAAGGTCTTAGCATTTGGCAGGAAGGGCCTCAAGGTCTCAGAGACGTTGTCCAGTGCACCAGTCAGCTATTACACAGGAATGCTGCGTAACAGATTTCCCTGGAACTCAGGGGCTTAAAATAAGAGGCATTTATTCTCCCGCTGATGAGTCCGAAGGCCAACTGCAATTCTGCTGGACTAGATTGGACTCCAGGCTCTGGGTTCCAGGTTCAGGTTGCAGGTCGAGTTAAAATGTGCTGCATGTATCTTATCTGGGGCCCAGGCTCGAAGTGTATTTGTCGGCTGATAGAGGTTTATAGCTTTCAGAGGGCACTCATAGCAGCCCTTGAGTCCTCGGCTCAGAATTACTTGCACATTGTCACATCTGCCCACTTGCATTGTTCAGAGAGCGTAACATAGCCATGGGCCGGGAAAGCACACTCTTCCCTGGAGGTTTGGGTGGTAGGGTGGGATGAGAGTGAATATTTGCTGAACAGTGATTGAAGTAACTACAACTAGGATCCATGAAGTTGTGGCATAAGGAGACTCTTTAGTTAAAAATAATATTTACTAATGGCTACCATTATTTTTGAAATTTTACTTTGAGCCAAGTATCATGTTGAGCATTTTGCAAACATTATCTCACTTAATTTTCCCAGCAATTCAATAAGGTGGCTTTATTATCATCCTATTCTCCAAGTTGAACCCCCTGAAGGTCAGAGAAGTCTTGACCAAAGTCAGAGAGTCAGCTAGGAAGTGGTGGAGCCCTAATTCAGACCATGACTAGGGTCTGTTTTCAACCAGCAACACAAAACAACAACAGCAACAATAAAACCTCTAATATTTATTGAATAATTACTTTGTACCAGGTAATTTTTTTAGTACTTTATATCGTACATTAACTGAATCCTTATACCACAGAATACAATTTTGAACTTATGGCTACTTAGTCTTCATTAAACTAACTGTTGAAAAAATGGTTTTTAGGGAGAATTGCATGAAGGACATGCCATCTCTCTATTCTTTAAAATACTCTGAAATCAGTTAAGTCAAATTAGGTCAGGGGAGAGCTGGCCAGTGGATCTGATTTTTCTAGTTCTTCAAAGAATTGCTCTTGTCACATTGAACTTTTTCATAGGTGCCATCGGTTTAGATTGAGGTTAGTTCTGGCAAGCGGTGTGTGGAACGCACTGTAGTGTTCACTGTGAAGCTTTTCTGGAGGGTTCTACTGCTTCTGTTACCCAGGGGAACTTTCTATCAGGTCTTAGTACTAAGAATAGTACTTTTGCTGCTGTTTTCTACCATTGCACTAGTAGTACAATTGAGGTTGTTTGATTTTTAGTTTATGGACATTGTGAACTTTGCTGTGAGGTAGGTACTGTTATGATTCCTATTTTACAGATGAGTAGACTGAGGCACAAGGGGTTTTGTAACCTCCTTAATAAGTTTCACAGGCTTAAAAGTGGCAAAGCTGGGATTTGAACTCAGACAGTCTAGTTCCAGAGTTCATGTTCTGAAGCACTAGGCTGTGAAAGTGAATATGTGAATTATTTTATGTGCCCAAACCATGGTAGGTAGATTTCTCACATGACCCTCAGTGATTCCCACCTCCTGATGATATTCCTGCCCTTGTGTAGACTAACTCTTTACTTTGTGGATTGTCTTAGCAACTTGCTTCTTACCAACAGAATATGATAAAAGTGGTGGGATGTCACTTTGGTGACTAGGTTACAGAGGATTATATTGTTCGTCTTGCTAGCAGACTCTGTTGATGGCTTTGAGACTCAGTCTTACTGCCTACAAGGAACTAAGTTCTGTTAACAATCACATCAGCTGAGAAGCAGACCATTCCTCAGTCAAATTTTCAGGGGAGATCCTAGACCCTGGGCTGACATTTTTTTTTTTTTTAAATGAGACAGAGTCTCGCTTTGTTGCCCAGGCTAGAGTGATTGCCGTGGCATCAGCCTAGCTCACAGAAACCTCAAACTCCTGGGCTCAAGCAATCCTACTGCCTCAGCCTCCCAAGTGGCTGGGACTACAGGCATGCACCACCATGCCCAGGTAATTTTTTCTCTCTCTATATATTAGTTGGCCAATTAATTTATTTCTATTTATAGTAGAGACAGGGTCTTGCTCTTGCTCAGGCTGGTTTCAAACTCCTGACCTCGAGCAATCCGCCTACCTTGGCCTCCCAGAGTGCTAGGATTACAGGCGTGAGCCACCGCGCCTGACCTGGGCTGACATTTTCTGAGATAATATTTATGTGCTGTTTGAAGTTGCTAAGTTTTGAGTTATTTGTTACGCAGCAACAGCTAACTGATACATCCAACTTTAGTCTCATTCCTACTTTAACTTTTTGATCCTGATAGTGCTTTTCTTCCTTCTTGTTGCAGGCTATGTCCAACTCCTAACCCAGTGACATCTTCTGGGAATGTGGTAAATATAAGTAACCAAATAAGAAATAGATCTTGAATAGGACTCAGGACTGTCTGAATCCCAACTCCATGCTAGTTTAGTAGAGGCTAGTTGTGGAATAAGAGCTAATTTTTGAGACTGTAGCCATGGTACATTGCATCAAGGGTGGAGTGGTGAGAATTAAAGTAGGCTCCTAATTATAGATAATGAAGGGAGGTTTGGACTTAATGTGCTAGACAATAGAGACTTGCTGATGAGTTTTAGTGCAGTGGATGAGAGATACATTTCAGGAAGATCCTGATAAGAAGAAAATGTTTCCATTAGTTATGTACTACTGTGGAACAAATCACCCCAAACCTAGTGGCTTAAAACTACAACAGTTTGTTGCAACTTCTCAAGGTCTCTGTTGGTCATGAATTCAGTTGCAGCTCAGCGTGACAGTCTGACTTGGGGTTGCTCGTGAGTTGGCAGTCAAGTGTCATTTGGGGTTGCAGTCATCTGAATGCTTGGCTGAGGCCAAGGAATCTATTTCTAGGATGACTAGTTCACAACTAGCAAGCTTTGGGAGAGGATATAGATAAATGCATGGGTTAAATTTGCCATATATACCAGAAGTTGTCATATTTTAAAAATCTCAAACTGAGGCCATATGATACATTTATTTTATTTACTCAGTGAAGAAATTTATTGAAACACATTATTTTCTGGGAGGGAGGCAGATAAAACAATTTAAAAAGTGGTTTTTTTTTATTGTGTATGTATTATCTGGCTAGAGATATTCAATATTTATTGATCTTCTCACTGCCTTTGTGATGATAATTGAGCAAACACTACAACTTTTATGAGAAATTAAAATAATGAGCAGCAGGTGTACATCGTAACAGATTTTTTTTCCCCCCTCACAAAAATTTCTCTTGGGGTATAAGGCGTGAAATCAAACCAAAGAGGTATTATGCATCTGGTGACATGAAACTAACAACATGAGAGCAGAACTCATATAATTATATATTCCTCTTGGGGATTTTAGGATTTTCCTGAATACTTTAAATGATCATTATCACTATATTGTTTTGCATGCATAGCATTTTTCTGAAATTGTTTGGTGTGGAATAAAAACTATTAATATTACCAGACTGGCCAGAGAAACATTTCTATGAAGAAAAGTCACTACTGATTCCAGGCAGTTAGTTATCATGCAAAGATCTAGCATCTTCTTGACAATGTATGGTTATCTTTTCAAAGACTTCCTTAACCCCAAATTGGACGGCTCCCTGTAGCCTTTCAAATGTGGCCTCTAGTGTACAGGTGGCCACTTGCTCTCTGAAAAGCGACCCGTATGTGATGATTGCTTCTGGGTTTAGCTTGATTTGGCTCCAAAGTTACCTGAGACGTCTCTTCAGGGAACTGTGCTCAGAGCTGCCTCTGCAAGCTGGCGTGCGAGTATTTCAGAGCTGAGATGGCAGCTGAATTGCTCCCCAGAAAGAAGAGATCACTAATGAGTCCTGCAAAGGCTCTCTTTGTCATTGCCCTCTTCCTGGACCTGGAGGTTTGTATGAATGCGTGGTGATCATTGGTCCATTGTGATGAAGGGACATGTACTTTCTCATTTCTTTTGTTAAAAGACAGAACCATAAAATGATCATTTAATTATTTGATTATTGAGTAATTTGCAAAAGACATTATTTTATAGCCTCCATCCACAATGCTTCATCAATTTATTCTACTTAAATTTTTTTTTCCAAAGCACCGAAGTTGATGTAGCACATTAAAAAAAATTACCATTTTTTAATGTGCCGTTCTGTGGCATGAAGTACATTCACATCGTTGTGCAGCCATCATCCCTGTCCATCTCCAGAATTTTTCCATCTTCCAAAATGAAACTCTTTACTCATTAAACAATTACTTCCTGCCGCTCCGTCCCCTGAACCCCTGGCAATCACCATTCTACCTCTGCCTCCATGAATTTGACCACCTTAGGTACCCCACATAAGTGGAATCATACAATATTTGTCCTTTTGTGTCTGCCTTGTTTCATTCAGCATGATCTTCCAGTTTCGTCTATGTTGTAGCATGTGTCAGAATTTCTTTCCTGTTTAGGACTGAACAACAGCCCATTGCATGTGTATAGCACATTGTGTTGTCCATGCCTCCCGTGACGGCCACTTGGGCTGAGTCTCCCTTTTGGCTGCTGTGAATAATGCTAGTGCTGCTACGAACGTGAGTGCACAAATATCTGTTTGAGTTTCTGTCTCCATTCTGTTGGCTGTGTACCCAGAAATGGCATGGCTGGATTGGGTGGTAATTCTGTGTTTAATTTTTTAAAGCACTGCCATACCGTGTCCCACAGTGGCTGCATCATTTTACATTGCTACAAGTGTCACTATTTTTTTTTTAAATCATAGCTTTCATGCATTTTCATGTGTCAGGGACACTGACAAGTTCAGTCTCTGTGGATTTTTCTTTCTTAAAATTGACATACAAATTAAATACCATAAATTTAGTGGGTTTTAATATATTTGCAAAGTTTTGCAACAATCACTACAATCTAATTCCAGAATATTTCCGTTAGCAGTAACTCTCATTCCCCTCTTCTCCCAGACCCTAGAAACTGCTAATCAGCTTTCTATAGATTTGCCTATTCTGAATATTTTATGCAAATGGAATCATACACCCTATGCTTTGCTGTGCACTTCTCAAGGCAGAAGGCCCAGCAGCTCTGCTCTGATGCCCCACGCAATTCACAAGCCCAGGGGAGGTCGTGGCTTCCAGTGCCCACCACGGTCTCCATTAGCACCAGCAACTGGCCAGTGCTGGGATCCGACTTACCTGGCGTGGTGGCTTTCGCCTAACGATTCAAGAGGCAAAGTAAGGACAGCATGATTTTCCAGTTCAAAATGGACTTGGAGAAAAACCTGAAGGACGTATTATTATTATTATTATGATTATATTTTGGTGCATGGTCAGCGCAGTGACCCACTTTGAGTGAAGAGGAAGGAATGAACTCTAGCAGGGTGGAGAGAGAGCATTGCAGGAACAGCTGTGTCCTAACGACACCTGCGTTTGATTGGCCGAGGATGCTTCCTGTTGGAGCGAATGCTGTGTCGCAGAGGGTACTGTGGGCACCCACTTCCCTAGAGATTTCCCAGGGCCCGCTCATGGACGGACGACAGTGTGAGCAGCAGTAGCTGCAGCACGTCTAACTCCTGGATGCACCACTAGCAGCTGGGGCTCGGGTCCTTTAGAAAGTGGTGGTGACAGCGGCCACAGGGAGGGGAGGAGAGACGCAGGAAGTGGAGCCACTGTTACTTCATGAGGCCGCTGTGCATGTTGCCTCTGCCAAGAGCGTCCCACTGCATCCGGCTGGTGAATGTATTCTCCATGTTTGGAGGGAATGTACAAAGGTTTTCTTTCTCCAATCCGACGGACGAAAGTCCCAGAGACCCTCCCAAACACAGAAATCTTTCCGTATTTGGTCCCAGTGAAACATGCTCAAAAAGTTGCCTTCTCTCTTCGCCCAGTTCCGCACTTGGGGGTGCTCTTTCTGTTCAGACTAAGGTGAGGAAACGGCATTCAATGGCATGCATTGAGCAACTTTGGTACCGAGCAGGATTCTAGAGCTGGGGGTGTGATTTGAATGAGGCTTAGACCAGTTCTGCCCTCCACGGGCTACCCGTTGCAAGGACCCCTGGGGACAGAGATGAACAGATGATCTGGGAACCCCGGGGAAGGGACATTTAACATTTCTAGGGAGATGAGGAATTAAGTTATAGTTAACATCTCTTTGGTCACCTGCTGATCTTTTAGAGTTGGGATTATAAACAGGGCTTGGCCTGACAGCACTAAAGGGCAAACACCCGAAGCTCAAGGCCACTGGTGAGAATCTGGCCCACGTGGAAACTTCCATCTTTGGGTTTGAGGAGAACTTCCCTGTGGCATCTTGCATTTATGGGATAGGAATTGAAAGAAGGCTCTGGAAAGCACCTTTTCAAGGTCAAGAACCACTTCAAGTAATCCTTTAACACCTTGGGCAAACTTTGGTTGGCAAACAACAGCCTACTGCCTAGTTTTCTATGGCCCATGGGCTAAGAACGGTTTTGGCATTTTTAAATGGTTGACAAAAATCAAAAGATAAAATTACCCCAAATGTGAAAATTATATATAAAAGTCAGATTTCAGTGTCCAAAGATGAAGCTTTATTGGAGCTTCATCTGTAGCCCAGGTCTTTACATAGCTGCTGCCTGTGGCTGCGTTCGGCTCCGACGGCCGAAAATACTCACCGCTGTTACAGACCTGGCTGCCAGCTTCTTGTTGCCAACTTAGGTCACGGGGTGAGGTACGTGGAACAAAAACATACACAACTTGTAAAATAAGTAGAACAAGACGTTTTGCCAATCTGTAAAGTAAGTAGAACAAAAACATACACAATCTTAAGTGTGGATCGCAAGGCTTGGTCAGAAACTGGCTATAAAAAGGTTGGCAAGTGTGGGGACGTTTAAAATCAAATCAGTTTCAACCCCCACGCTGCCAGTTCAAGTGTAGAGAAGAAAATGTACAGACCCAAATGTTTCTCACACTGGCAGGAACTGGGAGCCGTGGGGGTCACTGGATGTGTCCTCTGGGAAGCCGGGACTGCTTCTCTTCCCCACGCGACATGCCTCGACGTCTGCTCATTTGTCTTAGGGGTTTCCTGACTCCCCTGCTAGACTACGCAGCAGATTTGGTGAATAACGTTGAAGCTCTGCAAGCTTTCTCAGCTACTTTCTGTTAACTTTTTCTTTGGTGAGTACTTAGGCTCAATCATCATCTTAAAGTAATAGACCAAATTAAGATTGAATTACCTTTGTCTCTGCCCAGAAAGTAATTTTCCGAGTTTATTTGGTAAATTTCATTGTTTGCAATCATTTTGGACTTGTGATATGTTTAGTATCAATACACACATTAACATATCTACATAAAGAAAATGCAAAAATACATCATCTATAAACATATTTAATGTATTATATGTCTATTTATATACAATGTTACATAAATTACATACATGTTATCCTGTTCTATCTGAATAACTAGGTAACATATTTTTATATATCTGCTTACAACCAGATAACATGTATTATATATAATATGAATATTACATATAACATGTATATTTATATATAATTCCTGTAATAAAAACATGTATTTATATCTTTTTTACATATAAAATATTTATATCACAGGTAGTATATGTAAATATGTTTATGTACAATATTACTATATACAATGTATAAGTATCTGTAAGATATATATCTTTATTAAATATGGGAGGGTAGAGCAGATATGTAATGGGGATATGTTTATGTGTAGGATCCGGTATCCCTGGTTTGTTTTTGTTTTGGAAAGAAAAGCCTTTTTTTTTAAGGTGAGACGGGAACTGGAGTTTAATTTATTTCTGGAAAGGAGTTGACGTAATTTGAATAAAAAATAAACAGACTTTCCCATTGGGTTTGGAATGTAATTTGTAATGTAAATTTTGGAGAAAATGGTTATTTTTCTTTTCTAGGAACCTTTGTAGAAGGGCTCTGTTCTCTTTGGAAAAATAATAGAGATAACACAGCCATTCAAAGAAAAGATAAAGTTCAAAACAAGGGAGCTGCACAGATAAAAACCTCCCCCGAGAGGCACGCAGGGGAGGGACGGTTCCGCCTGCCTGAGGTTCCGCCTGCTCGAGGCTGCTCCCCAGCGCCTTTCACACATGGCAAAGGGCAGAAAGCCCTTGCAGGAATTTTTGCTTTAGGCTCAGAATCAAAACACAAAGAGAGATAAGAACATTATAATTAGATGGAGCCTCTTCTAGGTGCATAACATTACATTGAAAATTTAAAATTGTCAGTATCAGTAGGACATAGAGATAATTGATTTCCCCCTTAACTTTCATGTAAATGAAAACCACCTGAAAATTCATCAGCTCTTTTCTGGTTGTTACCTCTACATTTATTTCATTACTCCCCAGATTTCTTGGAGATGGTAGTGCGGAGTAATGGGGGTGGGTGGGGGGTGCCTAGAGATTAGGATCTCATGGTCTGGAATGTGGCCTGGCCATAGGATTTCTTAAAGCCTCAGGATGATGCTAATGTTCTCATTTGGTGGGAGAGTTGTGTACTATTTCAAGGTGTCCCAGAGCCTCAGCAAACCTCATTTAACCCTCATGATTTTCACCTGACTGGTTCAAAGCAGTGGCTCCCCTTCTTGGAGGACAAAGCCATCAGTGCCTGTGTCAACTGGCCATGTGTTATTTGGGCATTTGTTTTCTACTGAGAGTCCAAGATATGTTAAAGCCGCGGGTGTGCATTGTGGTGCTAAGAATGAGAGAGATAGAGGACTTACCAGTGCTAAGGGATGAGGTAATAATCACATCTCTTGCTTCCTTTCTTTGCAATTTCAGCTTTGGGACCCTAATTCTCTCTAATTAAGGGAGAGAAGGAGCCATGCATCCCGGGGAGTACTGGGGTGCTCTTTGCATCATCCAGAATGTTGACAGAGTCGGCTGCAGTCCCCATGGTCCCAGTTGGTGTGGGGCTGGTACAAAAATGGGCTCAGGCATCAGATAAGCCATCCAGATTTGCCATCTTAGAAAGCATCTCGCCTGTCTATGTCATGGCGTCTCCATCTCACCTACAAAGAGAAGTGGAACGCTCCTGCCTTACTGTAGCAAGATGAAACAAGCTCAGCAATGAAAGCACTTCACAGGGAATGGGGCATATAGTAACTGCTCAGTAAATGAAAGAATATTTATTACTACCTGGGTGAAAGCCTTAATTTTTTTAGGCAGTGACAAAACATGTTTTAGAATGTGAAGACTTTTTGTCATTGTTCTTTTCTCTTTCAAAGGAAGAAAGTAAAAGTGTGGAGATAAATGTCCTTAAAAATACGAAAAGTGAAGCCTCGGTGCTAATTAGAGTGAGAAATCATCAAAGAAGGCAACTTCACATGGAGCTCTTCTGGCACAGCGCAGAACTGGTGTGCAGGGTGCTTGTGCCGTGTTACGACGTTCCACCTGGTGCTTCTTGCCCCGTGAGTTTCGTACTGGTTATTTCTTTACTTCTCAAACTTCTGCTGATCGTCCTTTTTCTGTATTGCTCATTCTCCATGGCTTAGACATTGCGATTGAAAAGCAAAATAAAAAATCTCAGGGCCCTCCCCCAACTCCTTATGCAAAAGGAAAGGTCAAGCCTGGAGGCTGAACCATGCAGCAGCACCCCCTTCCTTGTAGACAGCTGTTACTGACATTGTGCAGCAGCCAGAGCCCCACAGAAAGGCAAAAGACCTCAGGCACCTGCAAAGACTGCCCCTTCCCCACATCATTCGTAATTCTTTGCTGGCCTCCCATAAATGGGGACATGCAAATTGCAACTTTGGATCTGCAGGTTAAGCCTAGCTCCTAAAACTACAGTCTGTTCAATTCCACACTAATAATGTTGATTACAAGTTTATCTTCCCGGGTGCAGAACAGATATAAGACAAGATCAATCATTCTTCCACCTGCCCAGGGACATCTATATAATTGATGCTTCCTTCACTCCCTTTTTCTCTTCTAACATTCACCTTATGTAAAATGTAGATTTCCTGGGCCCCACAGGAATGTGATCATTCACCTCACTGCCTGCCCCCCTCCTCCTTTTCTGTTCTATGTGACCTGTCCCTGTTAAATACTGGGTTCCCAAAGCACCCCTGAGAAAACAGTCACAGAAGTGTCTGTGGCTTGTGTTTTTCCCAGGTGCATCCTCAAACTTTGGCTTAATAAACCTCCATCGATTGAGATAGTTGCCTCAGTCACTTATTTTGGGTTGTCACTATGGTCTGAATGTCCCTCTGAAATTCATATATTGAATCCTAATCCCCAAGGTGATGATATTAGGAGGCAAGGCCTTTGGGAGGCGATGAAGGCATGGGGGCTCCACCTTCATGCATTTGATCAGTATCCTCATGAAAGAGACCCCAGAGAGCTCCCTCGCCCCTTCTGTCATGTGAGGACACAGCGAGAAGGCGCCGTCTATGAACCAGGAGTGAGTCCCCACCAGACACAGCCTCTGCCATGCCGGGATCTTGCATTTCCAACCTCCAGAGCTGTGAGAAATACATGCCTGTTGTTTATAAGCTACCTCGTCTGTAGTATTTTCTCAGAGCAGCTTGATGGACTAAGACAGGCATTATTCACAACTCCTCATTTTGCTGTAGCTGCATTTACTTTCATTATTTCTTTACCCTTTGTTTTTTTCCTCACCTTAATTACTCTTTCATGAATGGAACATGGTCAGGCCTTGGCCTAGAGTAAGTAGATGCTAGACCTCAGTCCTGTTTTGAGTCTAAAGCCTACACCCTTCTCATTAGAACCCCTTTGTGTCTCTTGCTATTTACAACCTAGTCACATGAAAGTGGGTGTCATTGCATTTGGGAGTCTTCCTCCATGCAGCCAAAGGACACGCACAAGGTTAAGTCAGCATTTTAAGGAACAGCATTCTTCTATACTTCTGAATATCTGATGGACTTCTGTTTCTCTGGGATCTCAAAATTGGAAGCAACCGGGATGGTTTTAAGCTGAAGCACATCTCTAGCTAGGGAACTAGTCACAAAATCACTTGATTTAAGAATTGGGTCCCTAGCTTCTCCTCAAGTGTCTGTCATTCTTAGTGAAGGAGGCTGGAGCAGAAAACAGGAAGGGCTGAACTGATGGATGGGGGTCTCCGTCCTGAGACAGTCCTCCTTTTAACGAAACCCACCTGGGCACATACATAATTCCCAAACCTTTCTGGCACTATATATAATATAATATAATATAATATAATATAATATAATATAATATAAATCCCCCACCCTGGAGTATTCCTAGGCCGTCAGGATCATTTCCTACTGTGTGTGCTATGCTCCCCAGGGTGGTCTAGTAAAATAATATTACTGCGTCTCTCTGTGAGTAGCAAACCCAGGAGTGACTGTGGGCTTTACTTCATATTCAGGGGATGTTGACCAGGGTAAAAACTTGGCGGTGAAAAGGGTGGCTTTCATCTTTGCCTTAGGAAATTACAGAGCAGTTCTGCCTTAGTGTGCATTTTAAAGTATATTTTTTCCATTCAAAAAGCAGTATCTCCACAGTTAGGATCAAAAGCTATGAAAAGGACACAAAAGTAAAAACAGAGAGGGGAATTGTTTATTGTCTATTGTTTCCATTACCCAAAGATATAAATGCTAACCTTAAAGTGAATCACATTCCAGTCTTTTTATTTTTTTAAATCAGTACTCTATGGTTGTGATTACACGGAATGTATAATTCTGTATTTTGCATTTTAAGTTTAATATTATAATGCATTTCTTCATATTTTTACATGTTCCTTTTGAACATCATATTTAACGGCAGCATAATTTCTTAATTTCTTCTGCCTTTTCCTTTAATATTAAATATTGCCTTCCTGATTTGGGTCTCCTTTAAGGTTTCAGTAAATTATGGCCTATGAAGTCAATGCATATTAATTAGGACCTGGGCTAGCATGGTCTGCATGTCTGTGATCTGGATGGATCGTACATGGAGAGAGAAATCAAACACAGTGCCTTAGAGATACCATAGGTTTGCCTCCAGAACACTGAAATAAAGCAAAAAAAAAATTACTCCTTGACCCAAGGGCTGCAGGATGGATGTTGTGCTAGCAGACATGAAAACGACATTAATCTCCTTGTATGTCTCCATCAGAGCTCTCGGATGACCAGGTGCATTGTCAATGAGCAGTAATATTTTGAAAGCAATATTTTTTTCTGAACAGTAGGTTTCAACAGTGGGCTTAAAATATTCAGTAAACCATCCTGTAAACAGATGTGCTGTCGCTCAGGCTTTGGTGTTCCATTTCTAGAGCACAGGTAGAGTAGATTTAGCATAATTCTTAATGGCCCTAGAATTTTCAGACTGGTAAATGAACATTGGCTTTAACTTAAAGTCACCAGCTGCATTAGCCACTGGCAAGAGAGTCAGCTTGTCCCTTTGAAGCTTTGAAGCCAGGCATTGACTTCTCCTCTCTATGTATCAAAGTCCTAGATGGCATTTTCTTCCAATAGAAGGCTGTTTCATCTGCATTGAAAATCTGTTGTTTACTGTAGCCACCTTTATCAATGATCTCAGCAAGATCTTCTGGATAACTTGCTGCAACTTCTCCATCAGCACTTGCTGCTTCACCTTGTACTTTTATGTCCTGGAGACGGCTTCTTTCCTTAAACCTCAGGAGCCATCCTCTGCTAGCTTCCAACTTTCCTTCTGCAGTTTCCTCACCTCTCTAAGCCTTCATAGAATTGAAGAGTTAAGGCTTTGCTCTGGATTAGGCTTGGCTTAAGGGAATGTTGTGGCTGGTTTGATCTTCTGTCCTGACCAGTCATGCTTTCTCCATCTCAGCAATAAGCCTGTTTCAATTTCTTATCATTTGTGTGTTCACTGGAGTAGCACTTTTCATTTCCTTCCAGAGCTTTTCCTTTGCATTCACAACTTGGCTACCTGTTTGGTTCAAGAAGCCCAGATTTCTGCCTGTCTTGGCAGAAATGCCATGCCTTCCTCACTGCGCTTAATCGTTTATAGCTTTTGACTTAAAGCGAGAGACTTGCGACTCTTCCTTTCACTTGAACACTTAGGGGTCATTGTAGGATTATTAGTTAGTCTAATTTCAATATTGTTCTATTTCAGGGAATAGGGAGGCCCTAGGAGAGGGAGAGAGATGCGGGGACAGCTGGACAGTGGAGCAGTCAGAACACACACAATGTGGTTGGGTTAAGTTCGCTGTCTCATATGGGTGTGGTTCATGATGACTCACAACGATTACAGCAGTAACACCAGAGATCACTGATCACAGATCCCCATAACAGACATAATAATAATAAAGTTTTAAATATTATGAGAGTTACCAAAACATGACAGAGACAGGAAGTGAGCGCATGCTGTTGGAAAAATGCATTACTGTAAATAGGGTCGCCACAAACCTTCAATTTGTAAATAGCGCAGTATCTGCAAAGTGTAATGAGGCAAAGCACAATGAAAAGAGGACATCTAATTCGTCTAATGCAATAACTAACCAGTAGTTAAGTATCGACATGAGTGAGGACACTGGGGGTTCTGTTGCGTGTAGGGCCCTAATGACCCAAGCCAGTGATCCTCAGACCTGAGTGTGCACCTGCCCCGTCACCTGGGGAATTTGTTGAAATACAGATACTTGGATCCTACCCCATTATCCTGATCCTCCAGGTCCGGGCTGGGGCCTGAGAGTACACTTGTGTTCATGCTCCTGCTACCGACCCCCCGGACCACGCATGGATCTGCTTTGACACTTACAATGGAGTCTTCTGGTTTATGATGGTAATTTTACACGCTTGCCTAATTTTGGTGATGTTAACTAAATGAAGGCAAACTAGTTAGTAAACTTAAAACATGGGTCTTGGGCCATGTTTGTCACAGTGGCTTCTATTGTGGGAGGGACCATGCTAATATGAAGTTGTTTAACATTAAAAATTGCATTTGAACTTTGAGGCCCCTTTTGTGCTAATTCCTGCTTCAATATGAATAAAAGAAGTCAGGGCAAAGCTTTTTTCCCCTCAACCATTTGCAACCTAACCTTCAATTATCGTTTCTTTTTGTCGTCGCCAACTGGGATCACTGACTCTTTCTGCCTTTGATGGCTTTATTGTGCATCACACTAAGTGTGAGACGGAAAGGTCTGTTAAGGTCTGTCCCTGTTCGGATAAGTCCTCTTGCTTATCTGCGTGCAAAGATCCCCTGCTTTGGGGATGGTGTCTGAGCAGATTGGAAGTGGGTGCGGGCCACACCCACTCCCCTCACTGCAGCTGTGGCTCAGGAGAACACGCTGTGGTGTCTCACAGATGAATTACACAGATGCCATGGGGATTAGAGGGTGGGGTCTGGTTGCCCCCCGAAAGCAGAATGCGGATCACTAGGTGGTCCCCAGGCCTTTTCCGTCCTGGGCACAATTGTCTTCCTGGTGCAGAATGTGCTAGTGGCGAATGAGGCCGCGTGGAAACCAGCGAGCCTGCCATTCACAAACGCCGTGCGTCTGAAGTTCTTTATAACGTGTTCTCTCCTGTGTCAAATGCGGGCTGCACACGTGGAGGAGAGGTGTCCCCAAGACCCCTGAGAGTGCGAGGGCTGTGGGCAGTGTCCCACTCTGCTTGTGAATTCTCTTTTATGTTTTCAGGCAGAAAGCTCCACGGAGCAGAAGATAACTATGTTTTATGTTGTCTTCATCCCACAAGGGGTTCTTTCAGGAAAACGACTTCCAGTTTGATGGGAAGGATGGATCTTTTCATTTCTCCAGAGTCTTGTGTGCATGAACGACAAAAAAGCACCTTATAAAACACAGCTAGTGAAAACAGTCATTTTGTTTCGCGAGGCAAACTTTGTGGGCTCCTCCGTTGGGCATGGGTCATGAGTATGCAGAGGAAAAACAGCCCGCCTTGTGTATTTCCCACTTGCCTGGCATCTTCTCATGCCCTTGGAGACTGAGCGCCAGCGTGACCGAGAACACTCTCCAGGGAAGATGTTTATTTCATTTGAAGAAAGAGGGGAGGGGAGGTTGTGCCCTGCTTCTTTTGAGATGCTAGGATTATTCGTACCAAAAAAGAAAAAAAAAGTAGTTTCCCTGGCAACAAGAGATAAGAGGAAATGCTCATAAATTTTCCTCAGCTACTCATTTTTTAAAAATGCAGTGAAGCAGATGGTTTGGATAATGCAGGTATTTCAGATTCTAATTTACTCAGTGTCGTTAGAAGGAGCATAAATATTGAAGGGTGTGTGCTCTGCAATTTGCAATACTGTAGCCCGAGAACTATTTCAAAGATGAGAGCTTTCCAAATATCCAGGCTCTCTATCAATAATCCAAACAGGATGTTGGAGAGGAATTAGCATCTGAAGATCCAGGTCTTCTGGCATGTGAGGAGGAGGCAGGCAGAGCAGGACCAAAAAAAAAAAAAAAAACTCAGCCTGCTTGGGTAACACAGGAAGAAATTGGTGCTCTCAGAAGGACAGTTAGGAAGAAGACAGTTAGGAGAACCTGGCGTGTCAGGCGGGACAGGGCTCACACGTGAGAGTGTCTGCTGAGAGGACAGACGTGAAAAAGCTCTTTTTCCCTCGCGTCGTAAATTACTATTGATGTCTGCCTTGCGTTTGCACAGAATGAAAAATTTTGATTCCTTTAATATTTCTTTGGCACCTAGGACCTAGAGTCATACTGTACTTGGGCAAATGTGTGAGACATGGATAAACGATTTTAAATTACGTAAAAAAAAAGATTTTGGAATTTTGAAAATGAATTTTGGAAACGTCTACATATAGGTGATATGAGAAAGATATCTACCTGGTTCATATTTTATATATACTTAAAACATACAGATTAATTTTCCTTTTATAACCATGAAATAAAATATACTTAAGCCCATTCTTGAGTGTATTCCAGAAAAATTGACATAGGACAGTAACAGATAATCGAGCATCTGTAATGAAACAGATAAAATGGTTTGGCAGGCGGGATGGCTCTCTTTCAGCTGTTGTGGGCCCCAAATGCAGTTTTCATTGCTCTTGGCTGAAGCTCCCTTGCATTGGGTGCACACGAGGGGCTTTTGCCCAGCCCCTTGCCAGATAGTTGTCAAGGGAGACTGGCAAATACAGTTGAATTTCCTGCCTTTGAGAAATAGCTCGAATGCGTGCTGATACCTAAGGGAAAACTGTGTCAATTTTCCATTTTGTTAGGCTGCTGGAGCTCACCATGGCCCGGCTCTCCAGAAATGTGTGCCTCCAGCCAATCTCAGGCACTTCCTCCGAGACCATGCCTGGGGGCTCCAGAACAGGACGCGGTCTGTCGTTTTGCTGTGATCAATCACACTGGTTTATTAGGCAAGATGATTAAACGAGGGGGAACATGGAAAGATGCTTCTCCAGATGGTGAGCACGTCCGTGAACGCGTTTGGGAAGCCTCCAACTTTTTTATTTTTTAAAGGAATCTACTTATGTTATTTCATGGGTGAAGTGAGACTGTGGACTGAAGATAAACTAATTTAGTGCAGGTCTAAGCAGCTACAAGCCATGGTCGGAGGTATCTGGACTGCCTTGAAATATCTTTTAATTAGTAGCTGATGGATAGTTGCTTTTTTGGCTATGAGCGGATTGATACGTCAAAAATGTGATTTATATTTTATATTTTGGGCATCATATAACAGGCCTGATGTGAA
The DNA here is from genome assembly GCA_008750895.1 of Mirza zaza. Classification (NCBI taxonomy): domain Eukaryota; kingdom Metazoa; phylum Chordata; class Mammalia; order Primates; family Cheirogaleidae; genus Mirza; species Mirza zaza. The sequence continues at coordinate 274,825 of VSMD01006486.1, forward strand.
ATCTGTGTTCAGGCTGGCATTTAAATTTAAGGCTATTATGTCTCCCTCCCTGGGATGCTGTTGTCCCAGCATGAGACTCTAAGTGCGCAGTGATCGTGTGACAAGCATTCTGATTTATGGGGAAGAATGTGCATTTGTATGGGGCCCATGGAAATCCTTTTCCAATAACTGTGTTTGTTTATGGCTAGAGATATGTGTCCAGCTACTGTATTACAAAGGCTATTCCCGGTTGATAAAAAAATTCACCTGCAAGATGCCTGCATGTATGTTTTCCACGGAGCCAGGTGATAATGAGAAGGACTAGAATCAGTGTTATCCGAAAGAGCCTTTTAAAAGATACCGGGACAGAATCAAAGCTGTGTTAAATCATGCGAGATTTTCCTGTCTCTTTCAGCTTTGCTTTTATGACATCCTATTGTAAGATAGATCGCAAATAGTGACGTGCAGCGCGGCCAGATGCTTTCCTATAGCATCCAGCTCTGACAGGCAGTCGTGCCCCTGCCTTGGATGCATTTGTGCCGGCATCACTTTTCCACTTATTTTTACAGCAATGTACGCATATTTCTCGACATTACATTTACTTCCTCCTTATTGTTCCCCTGTCTGTCCTTCCTCGTGCTTAAGCACTGAGGTTCTGGTGAACTCACGGCCTTTGGTGCAGACTGGGGGTTTCTTCTTGGAGTTGGTTTCCGGGAATTCAAGATCCCGGGGAAAATAGAGGACTCTTTCTATATGGAAAATCTGGGAAAGTTTGGGGGTTAAGGAGAGACGTTTCTCCCCCCCCCCAGATTAGACCATATTGGACGGGGCTCCAAGAAGAGGAGAAGAAGAGGTGTGGATAGAAGCAGAGACCTTGGCGCTTCGGGGGAGGGGTCCTGGCTCCTGCTGCCTGGACTGTCCCCGACACACAATGACTGAGTGGGGCGCAGGTGCAGGGAGCCTCTGAGGCCCCTGCAGAGATGTTGGTGACCTGTCCCCATAAAGAAGAACATCACCGTCTGGTAAAACACCCACTTCGGGTGTAGCCGTTTTGAGATCTCCTGACAAGGGGGTGCCGGACTATTCTGGCCACAAGAGAACGGAGCCGCTTCTGGGAGCCCCGAATGTGCGGGGGATTTGGGGGTTCACAGTTCTCAGGCTGGGCCAGGTAAAAATCTTCCTCCTCCTCCTGTTCTCCAACTTGCCCACCTTTGACTGGTGATACCTATCTCTGGATCCATCCTTGTGGAGCTGAATGAATCATGGCGCTTTCCTCAAGGACACCTCGTGCTGATGCCAGGAGCTCCCTCCCCGCCCGGCACACCTGGCCCAGGTAAAAATCCTCCTCCCCCATCCTTTTTCCAGGAGGGCTCCGACTTTGACTTAGAAGTCAGGCTGCAGGTTCCGTGTCCTTTCCAGCTGTGCCGCTCATGAAATGAAGACCCGGATCTTTTCAGTACGATCTGCCCTGCGGTTGCTGGAGATGAGTCCCATAAACTGGTGGCTGACTGCCCTGAGCCGGTGGCTTTTTGTGAAGCTTCCAATGGCATTAAGAGAATTCCCCCTGCACTCAATCCTGATAACCTCCAGTGCAGCCCTCAAAACGTCACCTCCCACCTGCGTCTCCTCTCCATTAGCCATGGGGGTGAAGCCTTTGTCTATGCGAAGCCACTGCACAACAGCAGTGACTGCCATCCCACTGTGACCAGGGATCAGGTCCCTATTGCTGTCAGACTGATTAGCCACCCGATTGCAAATTCCATCCTGAGAGTCTGTTTCTGGGACCCGAGTCCCCCCACATAGTGGCTGACAGCCTTGGGGACCATAAAGGCCAAGAGGATCTGAGGTGATGCACGCGTAGCACGTCATCTGAATCCGGGAGAAGAAAGGGAAAATGTTTGAGAACAGGCCTATGGGCAGGCGCGGTGGCTCACGCCTGTAATCCTAGCACTCTGGGAGGCCGAGGTAGGAGGATCGCTTGAGGTCAGGAGTTTGAGACCAGCCTGAGCAACAGTGAGACCCCGTCTCTACTAAAAATAGAAAAATTAGCTGGGCATGGTGGCACATGCCTGTAGTTCCAGCTACTCTAGGGAGGCTGAGGCAGGAGAAATGCTGGAAAAGCCCAGGAGTTTGAGGTTGCTGTGAGCTAGGCTGATGCCACAGCACTGTAGCCCAGGTGACAGAGTGAGACTCCATCTCAAAAACAACAACAACAAAAAAACAACAACCCAAAAAACAACAAAAAACACCCCAACAGAACAGGCCCATAAAATGATGTTGGTCTTGGGACCCTCCAGCAAAGTTTTCAGAAATGTATATTTCATGGAAAAATTATTATAGTTCTTTTAAAAAATACTTTATTTCCCAAAGTGTCCTTTTCTTGCTTAAAGTGCTTTTCTATTCACCACCTATCTTTATTTCATAAATACTCCTGGTGTTTGGAGCATTTAGGAATCAGGATGAGGCGGAGCCACATGTTTAAGATTCTCTTTCTCCAACACCCCGCCCTGACCGGCGATGTGTATCTCTGGCTCTATCTCTGTGAAGCTGACCTGTGGCGCTTTCCTTAAGGACGCCTCGTGCTGATACCAGGAGCTCCCTGCCCGCCCAGCGCACCTGGCCCGGGACTCAGGATTTCTGAACTCCCCACTCGACAACCTTGCTCACACCCCGGAGTCGCTGACCCTGACTTGCACAGTTAGGAGATTCATGTTCCTCAATCTCTGCGTTATCCCAGATCCTTAGCTATTATCTTGTTGGATTCTTTCCTTTATATGATGGTTCCTATTCTCTGAAAATTTACAGCATTATTATTATTTTTTTACCCTCTAAGCTTTTTCCTTAAAATGAAACAAAGGGACAGGAAACCACACCAAAAGTGCATAGCTTAGCATGTGATTAGACGGCAAGCAGCCTTGTAGGCATCACAGCATCGTATAGGGGAGCATGGGCAGACACCGGAGAAACCCCTCCGTGTCCCCATCCTGGTCACACCCATCCTACCCGCCGTGCGTCCACCGTGCTGACTCTTATAGTAACTGCTTCCATGCATTTCTATGCAGTTCTGTCCCTCAGGTACATATCCTAGACACTATGTGTTCTAATTTTATAATTTGATGTCTTTCAAAGCAGTTTTAGTCTTCCGTGTTCTCCTCCATTCCTTTTTGCTGCTGTTATTGTTCCTTGGAATTTATCTGATGAAAAACCTGGGTTCTTGGGCCAGTTGAGTTTCTCCGAGTGCAGACATTGGTGATTGCTAACTCATGGTGCAGATCAGTATTCCCCTCTGTTCTCTGTAGTTTCTGCAGCTGATGCAGAGTCTTGGTCTTACTTTGACTCAGTCTGTTTGGCAGGACTAGAGGTGATGCTGAGTTTTCCACTCAGGAGCCACAGTGGTATCTGAATTTTACTCATTTTGTGATGTAAGCAGCTGTTGGTGTGCAATGCCTAGATCTGTTTATGTGCTGGAAGTTGCAAAATGATAATGTTCTCATGTCATTTTGTGCTCGTTAACTAGCAGTCATCATTTTATAAGGAGTTACTTCTCCTCTACTTTTTGGTTGCCCAGTAGTATAATTCACGGGGGAAAGGCAGGATAGAAGCTTGATTCTTTAGCTTTACTTACTGGTTTTCAAGAAAATGGATTGATTTCTTCTAATCCTTAGAAAGTGACCAATTAATTGGAAAAAATTTAACCACGGACTCTAGGTTATAAACGGGTTTCAATCCATTGAAGTTCTTATCATTACTGAAATTCATATTGCCCTGTCTATGGTCAGTGAGAGCCTCTTCACTTTGGCTTCTGAGTCTTTTTGACACACAGTAGTCGTTGATGCTTTCTTGGTATCTGCTATGACAAGATCTTTGAGCTTATCTTATACTCTGTCACTTTCTATTTTTGCCTATAAATCCACAGGATTGTTTTCTTTGCCTTTAAAGTTCAGACATTTTAGTAGTTAATGTGTTCATGTCAGTTTCCAGGGTCAATATTCTTAATCATGTTAGTTTGCTCTTTCAATATATCATTTCAAATCTTTACTTTGCAAAATTTTCTTGAATTATAGTTTTTAGTATTTTTTTCCTTGCTTGTGTTTTCTTTTTCAGGGATTTCTATTGTCACCATGTTGGATCTTCTTTGCTCATTTAAATATTTGTCACTTTTTCTCAAATTCTTTTGTCTTTAACTTCTTTTGAATTTTAAATTTTCTTCCTTTTTAACCTTTTATTTCTCTAAAGTTATTTTTATTTATTCTCTTTTACACTTTTTCTAGTTTATCCTTTATTTCTGAAATTATTTTTTCTTATTTCTCATTGTCTTGAGTTCTGTCATAAGATTACTGAGATTTTTAGCTTCTGATTTGTTATATTTTCACATTATGTGTCATTTTAAGAGTATCTTTTAGCTTTCTCTGAAATAGAAAATTACAGTTTTCAAGTGCTTTATAAAAATGTGTTTTCTGGCATGCTTTTCTTGTCTGTAGGGATGAACACTGTTCTCTGCTCTTTCTTTTCTTATAATAAATTTGAATCAGATCCAACTATGATCCTTTTTTGTTATTCATTTTCACATGAAATTAGTTCCCCTAGACTTTGAGAAGTGATTTTATGTTCAGAAGAGCATTCTGACTTCGCAGACCTCTCTGCTCTGTTGTTTTCATGTGGCTTAACAGAATTATGAGTTTGCTGGGCATTGTCCTTCCTTTGTCTCTTCTGTCCCCACCCTGCTGTCTGGGTTCTACTTGCATCATGAGGACCTGACCCTGGGGGACCTGGGGGTCAGTCCTGAGAGAGCAAGGGGGCCACACTGCCCTGGCCCCTTCAGACTTGCACGGTTTCTTATTTTCACCTGCCATTGAGCTGAACAAAAGTCTTCTCAATTCCAGCTGCTGCTCTCAAATTGGCCACTATGCTTTCCAGCGTGAGCCTGTTGACCACTTTGGGATCTTCTATTGCTGGGTCTGCCAGCATCCCTGATGCCCTGCTGTACTTTGTCTTGCCCAGAGACTGACCCCGTAAGCCTTGTCCTTTGGGGTTCATGGATCTGTCACATCACCTGACGCTGCTGTGAATATGCTGCGTGTGTTTTGATTTTACCATCTGGCCGTTCTGTCTGTGTTTATGTAGAGAGTTGGGGATCCTCAGTAATTTTGCCGCTGCTGTGGCTGCTTCCCACTCAAATCTGACTGGGACATCACTAAAGGGTGACCATGCACAGATGTAATGAACACAGTCACAGAGACTTAACTAAATGAGTCAAACCTCATCCCCAGATGGGGACTGGAATCCATTTTTATCACCCAGTAAAATTAAACCCTGAACGTGGACAATTGCCTGGTGCAGGAAAGGCCAGCGGAGGAGGGCAGTGATCTCAATGTCTGTGTGAGTGAGAAGGAAGGGTGCACAGGTCAGGCACGTGGGACCCTCAAGGCATCCACAAACACCTCACTTACAGAAAGAAACAGTCGCAGAGCACGGTCCTGGGAGCCAGGGACTGCAGGATAAAGAACTCAAGACGTACACCTTCCGCGTACTCTCAGTCTGAGTAGGGAAGAGAAGTTGGAGGACTTCTCAGTGGACTCATTGGTGCTAGCAATAGAAGACTCTAGCATTAGCTGGGCATGGTGGTGCATGCCTGTAGTCCCAGCTACTCGGGAGGCTGAGGCAGAAGGATCGCTTAAGCCCAGGAGTTTGAGGTTGCTGTGAGCTAGGCTGACGCCATGGCACTCACTCTAGCCTGGGCAACAAAGTGAGACTCTGTCTCAAAAAAAAAAAAAAAAAAAGAAAAAGAGAAGATTCTAGCATGGAGAACAAATATATGTCCATGGGCTTTCTTGGCCAGGAAAAAATGTTCATTTGAAAAAATTTTCAAATGTTCAGATATTTTAATGTTAAGAGTTAGGGCCTGACACTGGCATTTTTCCATCTTTGCTCATATTTGTCAATGTAGATAAAAACAGGAAGGTGTAGTCTGGGGACAGAAGAGGGACAAGAGAAGTAATAAGAAGTAACATGATCAGATATTCGAAGGGGAAAACGTTCTGGGCAGACTTGTTTTCATGGCTGGTGTACGTGCTACGTGACAGGCTTCCTCAAAAGACAGCTTCGTTTAGGGTTGGAATTCTATCTGTGTTATCTAATTGAGCAGGTCATACACCATCTGTTTTTGTGAAGCTGGCTGCATTAAAAAAATTAGCCAGTTGTTTTTTTTTAAACTTTTTAACCTGTTTCCGGGGAACAAACGTCAGGATCAAAGGTTTAGGGGCAGCATCACTTTTCTGAAAAAATTAATGTTTTAGGCAACTTGGGTGCACTTTATGGAAACAGCTTGAGTGTAGCAGTACAAAATGAATAAATACAATAAGAGACACTGAATGAAATATATACAGCTTTATTTGCTTATTCACAGATTTGTGGATTTTCTCCACAAGCTTTTCAAATCAGAAAAAGACAGATGTAGGTGGCATTTAGGTACAGATAAAATAGAAGTCTTGATATGATTTGACAAGATCCAACACATTAACAGTAAGTGCAGACACTTTATAAGATTGTTTTGGATTTTTGCATGGACAGCATTGTGTGTGTGTGTGTGTGTGTGTGTGTGTGTGTGTATCTATTGCCCCAGGCTTGCAGATATTGAGGCATAGGAAATAACTGGAAAAACATTGGAGAAGACTATTACAGGCATCACACTTTGGACCTGGGTTTTAATAATGTTTTCCATTTAGGCGGAAACTGACACTCAAGTTATCTTGAGCTATTTTTAGTGCAGTCCCCAAGGCAGTGGGAAACATCTATTTTACGTACAGGAAAAAATCGAGATATCAATGAGGTTAAGTATGTGTGTCTTGTGTTTTCTCTACGAAAGAATAGCTTCAGCAATTTTTTTAATAAGCAATTTTTTTTTATTTTCTACTATGTCTTTATTTTTATTTTTATTTTATTTTATTTTTTTTATTTCGGCATATGATGGGGATACAGATTTTAAGGTTTCAATAAATGCCCTTTCCCCCCTCCCCCCACAAGTCTGAGTCTCCAGCATGACCATCTTTTTAAAAAGACTTTAATTGGACACCCATTCTGTGCCAGGGACTGTACTATGTTCTTGATGGCTGTTGATTTGCTTCCTCACAACCTCTCTGAAATGGAAAGTGTTCAGGAAGGGCAATGTCGGGGGTGTTGCCTTAGAGGTAGGGGCATTAAGGATGTCTCCAAAGCAGAAAAGACAGAGCCCACACTGTAGGGGACGCTCTGCAGAATTACGGGAGCCCCACTGCTCCTGAGATGTCCCAGTGACTGTTATCCATAACTGGGCATCGTTGCTCAGTTACGTTCAACTAGTTATGTAGAATCCATTCCACCGCCACACTCGAATATTACAGGATTATCTCTGTGCAGTTATTACACAGCACATGTGTTCTGGAATTCATGAGTTAAAGGTAGAAATATTTTATAATGACAGCAGAAAGAGGTAGAGGCCATTTCTGACCAATTATACTGAAATCAGTCATCAAATTCTAGGAATTTAAGCCACGTTGGGCTAATATTTATTCTTCTTTCCAGTACTTGAGGAGATTGTAGAAAGATCACCTTTTAAAATGCCACCAGGGTAAATATGTTGAGTTTAAAACTATTGCACTGTGATCTGACTAAAAATATTACTGGACTCTGGGGCAATCTGCTAAAATTGAGCTTAAAATATGTTAGGTATAGCAAGACAATCTTTTTAGAAAGTGAGGGTGAGACAGACGTTGGCCTGGAGGTTTTCTACCAGTAGATTTCAATGATCTTGCTAAAATGCCTCATTTTTGTTTCTGTAAAAGAGCTTTCCACAAAGCTCCCCTTGAGAAGCTTGGAGCTGACTTTAAGAGTTGAAGTTAGTTTGTTGGAGATCATGGCTGTTGAATGCAGCTCTGTCCTGGCCGCGGGATCCTCCGCCTGCAAAGGCTCTGCCTTCCTCTGGAGCTCGCCTTTGATCTTGGGGAGCTTAGACGCTGCAGTCATCCCTGCTTTTGACGTGCTGAACTTGAGTCATTGCCTGGCTCCTCGGAAAAGGCAAAAAGGCTTATGTCCTTTGCGCCCGTTTTGCTTTTTTTTGGGAAAGTTTACATGCGGTTGTCCTGATGCTCATCTGTTGCACAGAGCGTGTGTGAAGCTCGCTGGAGAGGCAGCAGGAGCCCCAGGGGTGAGGGGATGGTGGACATGTGGACATGCTGGGACCCCCAAAGTTCCCTTCCCACAGCTTTCATCTCTCCTCTCACTCTGGCTCTCCTTGTCTTTCCGTCTCTGCCTCTCTTTCCCCTCCTGCTTCCTTCCCTTTTCCTTTCCTTCCCTTTCTTCCTCCCTTCCCTTCCCCTTCCCCTTCCCTCTTCCCCTTCCCCTTCCCCCTTCCCCCTTCCCCCTTCCCTTCCCTTCCCTTCCCTTCCCTTCCCTTCCCTTCCCTTCCCTTCCCTTCCCTT